>SJYA01001479.1:743415-766572 GCA_006410615.1 Neotragus moschatus | reverse complement strand
AGCAGCAGCAGCAGCAGAGTATGTAACGGAGAAGGCGATGGCACCTCACTCCAGAACTATTGCCTGGAAAATCCCATGGACAGAGGAGCCTGGTGGGCTGCAGTCCATGGGGTCGCTAAGAGTCGGACACAACTGAGCGACTTCACTTTCACTTTTCACTTTCATGCACTGGAGAAGGAAATGGCAACCCACTCCAGTGTTCTTGCCTGGAGAACCCCAGGGACAGAGGAGCCTGGTAGGAGGCCGTCTATGGGGTTGCACAGAGTCGGACACGACTGAAGTGACTTAGCAGTAGCAGTAGCAGAGTATGTATATTGGAAAAGGAAATGGCACTCCAGTATTCTTGCTTGGAAAATTCCATGGGCAGAGGAACCTGCTGGGTAACAGTCCATGGGGTCTCAAAGAGTTGACACGACTGGGTGACTGCTCACATGCACACACACAATTACATAAATTGGGGTACCTAGTGGCTCAGTGGTAAAGAATCCGCCTGCCAATGCAGGAGACATGGGTTCAATCCTTTGGTCACGAAGATCTGCTGGAGAAGGAAATGGCAACCCATAAGACTGAGAGACTAAACAATCACAAATTATGTAAATTGGTTATCGACTTTCTTCATAGGAACTTAGCAAAAGTCTTTACTATACTCAACTAATTTGAAGAACTAGGCTTCCAAATAGTTATTATGAATAAGTTATTAAGATGTGTAAAGATTTAGCTATAAGGATACTTAGTAAAAGTTTGTTTACGATAGTGAAAAATTGAGTACAGCTTTAATGTACAATAACAAAGTATTATTTAAATAAATGTTGGCACATCCAAATAACTAAGTATGCAACCACCAGCAATGATGTTGATGGATATTTAATGGCCTAAAACATACTTATAAAAAGCGAATATGACAAAATGCAGTCTTTAAGACAATCTTCACAGGATGCTGCTGTTTATATTTTAAAAGTCTGTGTTTATAGTAATGGATATACAAATACATATATATGCAATCCCTTGTTAATCCTATATTTCACTTAGGAATTACTGTGTAATAAATTAAGTACAAAATGTTATTATAATTTAAAATGTTTTTAAAACAATTCTGTTTGTTGGATGGGGCCATATGAGATCACCTATGGAGAGAGGGTAGATAGAAAAAAGAGGGCTCAGTGCTGACCTTAGAGACACAACACTGCTTTGGAGTTGGTAAGAGAAGAATCCAGTGAGGAGGACACAGAGAAGGACCAGCTAGTAGGGAGCAAATTAACCAGCAAAGTCTGGAGTCTGGAATCCAAGTGAAAAAGGCATTTCAAGGAAGAAGGAAAGAATAACAATCAAGGCCCACAGAAGAGACAAAAGAATGAAAAATTGAGAACTTACCATAAGATCTTAAAATATAGAGGCCTTTGACAACCCTGTCAAAAGCTATTTCATGGAATAGGTCCAAGAGAGAATGACAAGAAAGGAAGTGGAGGCAATTAGAATAGCCAGTTCTTTCATTTTACTAACAAGTAGGTTTGCTTTATGATGTTGATGCCAAGAATTAGACAGTTTTCCGGTCACCAAAATGCAATAGTCATTGATCTCAGTGCAACAGACTGAATGTTTGTATCCTTCCATGTGAAGTTCTCATAAATAGAGTTAGTGTCCTTATAAAAGGAACCCCAGAGATCTCTCTAGCTCTTTCTTAAGCTCTCCCTTTTATCATGTGAGGATACAATGAGAAGAGAGCTGGAAGAGGACTCTACAACCTGGAAGAGGACTCTAGCTAGGATTTGCCCATTCTGGCACCCTAACCACAGACATCCAGCCTCCAGAACGGTGTGAAATAAATTTTTATTGTTGATAAGCCTCCTAATCTAGGCTTCATTGTTGTTCTTGGTCACTAAGCCTTATCTCTTTTGTGATTCCATGGACTGTAGCCCACCAGCCTCCTCCGTCCATGGGATTTCCCAGCCAAGAATACTGGAGCGGGTTGCCATTTGCTTCTCCAGCAGATCTTTCCAACCCAGGGATTGAACTTATGTCTCCTGCTTAGCTGGAAGATTCTTTACTGCTGAGCCATCAGGGAAGCCAGTGGTACAATGTGTACAGCCTAAACTAAAGGCGCTCGGGTTTTTCATTTTTTATTGAGAGAAAACAGCAGATTTAAGTTAATTTGTTGACATATTTATTGTCAGAGCTAGACTCTTATCTGCTTGTCATTCTGCACCTAAATTAGCAAAAGATTTGTGTTTAGGCCAATGAGTTTCCTTATGTAGACTTTTAATTAATGTGTTTTTACCACCCAGTCTCCTATTTTATCCCATCTTAGCTGGTATTTCTCAATTCCCAATGCTCTGAGATTTTAAAGAGAAAACAGGTTCCTTTTATAGCTATACTTCCTTTTCACTTTCCCTTGGAAATATCTTTCTTTGATTTCTTTTCTTCTATCTGTTCCATATCTTCCAAAAATGTATTATAATTTCTTAATTACTGAGGCTCCTCACCTATTCCTTCATTGATGGATGTACATCATTTTCACTGTAATGAATCTCAGGGAAGAGAGGAGATAAATGCATTTATTTAAACTTCTACTCATAGCCAAAAGATTTGTCTACATTTTTAGGTGTCAAGCACTGAAGACGGGAAGCAACTGTTACATGGGGAGCTTTACTCTCCTGCATAAAAGTATAATAATGCTTTCTTTGGGAAGACAGAAGCAATTTCAACAACACTGAATTAATCATTCTTTGAATAAAGTATGGTTTTTTTTCCTTGAAAAACTTGGACTTATCTAGCAGACATATAAGCAAAACAAACAAAAAAACAGTTATAAGATAGTTTTATAACCACACATATTGCAGTTTTTCTTGAAAAGTGTTTGATTATCTGTAATATATACAATGTATCTTTAGATGTGAGGCACATTTATATTATGGGCCCAAGAATTATTTCAGAAACAATCAGAACAGTACATGGAATGTCAAAGAATTTTAGTGATGTTCTAGAAGGAACACAAGGCTTCATTTCACGGGGAAATCAGGAAGGTAACACAAAGGAAATTGATGTTACGCTAGATGGTTCTCTACCTTAAGCAGTTACATGACTCTTGAAAAAAGAATGAAATGAAAAAATACAAGTGACGGACGTATTTTATCGACTGAGAAATTCAGAATATATACCTATATGTTGTAATAGATGCCGTAGTTTGACACTACAATCAAGTATAGCTATAGCTATGTAGATAGAGTTATATACATACAATGGCATATATATTACATATACAAACATTACCTATATATACTGTGCCTAATCTTGATCTTGAAAAACTGTATTTCCATAAACTCTAATAATTTTGATGTCAGTTTAAAAAAATAACTGTGCCACCTATGAAATTTATGTTAAAAACACAACATTTGATCCTTTTTGCTGCATTGCCAAAAATGATTGATAAGTTTAGTTAAGAAAGAAAAAGCCATTTAAAAGTTTTATAGTTGATAAAAGTAATTCAAAGCATTTAGCAGTAACTTTTCTGTCATCAAAAAACAGCTTCAGCAAACATAGAAGTATTATGAAATCTATTTTTGACTTAGAGCTTACCTTGAGAAGAGATATCTGATAAAGGAAATGAATTGTGACTGAGTTCCAGAAATCTTAGCTTATTGCATGGAGACCTTTCCATTATACCTTAAGTAGAACTTTAAACAGATCAGTGCAGACATAAGGAAACTATGAATAAAAAGTTATGCTTGAAAAAATAAAAAGTAATATATCCTTTTTTCATGTTTTCTGCTCATATTGATGAACTAAAATGAATGATTCTCCAAAACTTTAACTTTCTTGATTGACAGAAAGATATTAACATTGGAAACCTTTGATACTGGTGATTTAATTCAAAACAATTATGCTAAACTTTTGAATTCAGAATCCTGGAAACCTCTCATTTCAGGAAACACAAGAACAAACCAAAAGAGAGCAAGTTTATAAGAGAAAAAATAGCATTATTTCTGACACCAATGATTCATAGTTTATGACATTCTTGACAGACTAAAGAGCTAAAGTTTATCTTTAGCTCTTTGCAGAAGAAGAAAATAAGGAAATGTAAATAAAATGATAACCTGATTAAAGAGCCTTCAAAACCTGTCAGTTCTCTACACTGTTACAGAAGCACCTATGACTATTCATTTCTCCTCTTTTTAAAAGGAGAATCTCCTAAGGGCTTTGTGTAGGGAAGACATATAATCACCCAAAATGAAAGATCTTGGGAACTGCAGAGATTACCTTCACTTGAAGACTTCCAGGATGAACCCTCAAACAACTCATTGCCATTTTTAACCACTCAGAAGTCCCTTCTAATACAGTTAGTGATATCTTTGATGAGAGTACAATGAATTATTTTGGAAACATTTTCCATCTGGGTCAAGAATTGCTTGTAATAAAGCAATGAAAATGGGTAAAGAGGGCAAAGAAGAATGTGGGGAATCTGGTAGAAAGTAGGTACGAGGAAGCCTATGGAAGGAATATGTGGGGCAATGGGAAGAGGGTTGTGGGAAGGGATACTGGAACAAAATGGCCAGGAACTGGTGGAGTGGGATATTTTACCAAGTGCTGAAGTGGAATGAGAACCCAACCCTCCTTAATCTTTTGAAGAAATATAAGGAATAATTGGAAAACTTTTTTTTTTTAACCTTTTGGTTGCAGTGCTGAGTAGTCTGAGTGCTCTCCAGCCTGTTTTCTTAGGTTGCATTTTTTTAAATTTTTTTTTTAGAGAGAGACAAGAGTACTTAAACTCTCTATCCCTTTGGTGATGCCATTGAGGCATACTCTGAACAACTGCAGTGTCATACAAGCCTATGCAGTTTTTTAAAGAATGTATTGTATGGTCACACCATCCTAGTTCTTGTTATTTAGTCACTGAGTCATGTCTAATTCTTTTGCAACCCCATGGACTGTAGCCTGTCAGGCTCCTCTGNGGGTAGATAGAAAAAAGAGGGCTCAGTGCTGACCTTAGAGACACAACACTGCTTTGGAGTTGGTAAGAGAAGAATCCAGTGAGGAGGACACAGAGAAGGACCAGCTAGTAGGGAGCAAATTAACCAGCAAAGTCTGGAGTCTGGAATCCAAGTGAAAAAGGCATTTCAAGGAAGAAGGAAAGAATAACAATCAAGGCCCACAGAAGAGACAAAAGAATGAAAAATTGAGAACTTACCATAAGATCTTAAAATATAGAGGCCTTTGACAACCCTGTCAAAAGCTATTTCATGGAATAGGTCCAAGAGAGAATGACAAGAAAGGAAGTGGAGGCAATTAGAATAGCCAGTTCTTTCATTTTACTAACAAGTAGGTTTGCTTTATGATGTTGATGCCAAGAATTAGACAGTTTTCCGGTCACCAAAATGCAATAGTCATTGATCTCAGTGCAACAGACTGAATGTTTGTATCCTTCCATGTGAAGTTCTCATAAATAGAGTTAGTGTCCTTATAAAAGGAACCCCAGAGATCTCTCTAGCTCTTTCTTAAGCTCTCCCTTTTATCATGTGAGGATACAATGAGAAGAGAGCTGGAAGAGGACTCTACAACCTGGAAGAGGACTCTAGCTAGGATTTGCCCATTCTGGCACCCTAACCACAGACATCCAGCCTCCAGAACGGTGTGAAATAAATTTTTATTGTTGATAAGCCTCCTAATCTAGGCTTCATTGTTGTTCTTGGTCACTAAGCCTTATCTCTTTTGTGATTCCATGGACTGTAGCCCACCAGCCTCCTCCGTCCATGGGATTTCCCAGCCAAGAATACTGGAGCGGGTTGCCATTTGCTTCTCCAGCAGATCTTTCCAACCCAGGGATTGAACTTATGTCTCCTGCTTAGCTGGAAGATTCTTTACTGCTGAGCCATCAGGGAAGCCAGTGGTACAATGTGTACAGCCTAAACTAAAGGCGCTCGGGTTTTTCATTTTTTATTGAGAGAAAACAGCAGATTTAAGTTAATTTGTTGACATATTTATTGTCAGAGCTAGACTCTTATCTGCTTGTCATTCTGCACCTAAATTAGCAAAAGATTTGTGTTTAGGCCAATGAGTTTCCTTATGTAGACTTTTAATTAATGTGTTTTTACCACCCAGTCTCCTATTTTATCCCATCTTAGCTGGTATTTCTCAATTCCCAATGCTCTGAGATTTTAAAGAGAAAACAGGTTCCTTTTATGGCTATACTTCCTTTTCACTTTCCCTTGGAAATATCTTTCTTTGATTTCTTTTCTTCTATCTGTTCCATATCTTCCAAAAATGTATTATAATTTCTTAATTACTGAGGCTCCTCACCTATTCCTTCATTGATGGATGTACATCATTTTCACTGTAATGAATCTCAGGGAAGAGAGGAGATAAATGCATTTATTTAAACTTCTACTCATAGCCAAAAGATTTGTCTACATTTTTAGGTGTCAAGCACTGAAGACGGGAAGCAACTGTTACATGGGGAGCTTTACTCTCCTGCATAAAAGTATAATAATGCTTTCTTTGGGAAGACAGAAGCAATTTCAACAACACTGAATTAATCATTCTTTGAATAAAGTATGGTTTTTTTTCCTTGAAAAACTTGGACTTATCTAGCAGACATATAAGCAAAACAAACAAAAAAACAGTTATAAGATAGTTTTATAACCACACATATTGCAGTTTTTCTTGAAAAGTGTTTGATTATCTGTAATATATACAATGTATCTTTAGATGTGAGGCATATTTATATTATGGGCCCAAGAATTATTTCAGAAACAATCAGAACAGTACATGGAATGTCAAAGAATTTTAGTGATGTTCTAGAAGGAACACAAGGCTTCATTTCACGGGGAAATCAGGAAGGTAACACAAAGGAAATTGATGTTACGCTAGATGGTTCTCTACCTTAAGCAGTTACATGACTCTTGAAAAAAGAATGAAATGAAAAAATACAAGTGACGGACGTATTTTATCGACTGAGAAATTCAGAATATATACCTATATGTTGTAATAGATGCCGTAGTTTGACACTACAATCAAGTATAGCTATAGCTATGTAGATAGAGTTATATACATACAATGGCATATATATTACATATACAAACATTACCTATATATACTGTGCCTAATCTTGATCTTGAAAAACTGTATTTCCATAAACTCTAATAATTTTGATGTCAGTTTAAAAAAATAACTGTGCCACCTATGAAATTTATGTTAAAAACACAACATTTGATCCTTTTTGCTGCATTGCCAAAAATGATTGATAAGTTTAGTTAAGAAAGAAAAAGCCATTTAAAAGTTTTATAGTTGATAAAAGTAATTCAAAGCATTTAGCAGTAACTTTTCTGTCATCAAAAAACAGCTTCAGCAAACATAGAAGTATTATGAAATCTATTTTTGACTTAGAGCTTACCTTGAGAAGAGATATCTGATAAAGGAAATGAATTGTGACTGAGTTCCAGAAATCTTAGCTTATTGCATGGAGACCTTTCCATTATACCTTAAGTAGAACTTTAAACAGATCAGTGCAGACATAAGGAAACTATGAATAAAAAGTTATGCTTGAAAAAATAAAAAGTAATATATCCTTTTTTCATGTTTTCTGCTCATATTGATGAACTAAAATGAATGATTCTCCAAAACTTTAACTTTCTTGATTGACAGAAAGATATTAACATTGGAAACCTTTGATACTGGTGATTTAATTCAAAACAATTATGCTAAACTTTTGAATTCAGAATCCTGGAAACCTCTCATTTCAGGAAACACAAGAACAAACCAAAAGAGAGCAAGTTTATAAGAGAAAAAATAGCATTATTTCTGACACCAATGATTCATAGTTTATGACATTCTTGACAGACTAAAGAGCTAAAATTTATCTTTAGCTCTTTGCAGAAGAAGAAAATAAGGAAATGTAAATAAAATGATAACCTGATTAAAGAGCCTTCAAAACCTGTCAGTTCTCTACACTGTTACAGAAGCACCTATGACTATTCATTTCTCCTCTTTTTAAAAGGAGAATCTCCTAAGGGCTTTGTGTAGGGAAGACATATAATCACCCAAAATGAAAGATCTTGGGAACTGCAGAGATTACCTTCACTTGAAGACTTCCAGGATGAACCCTCAAACAACTCATTGCCATTTTTAACCACTCAGAAGTCCCTTCTAATACAGTTAGTGATATCTTTGATGAGAGTACAATGAATTATTTTGGAAACATTTTCCATCTGGGTCAAGAATTGCTTGTAATAAAGCAATGAAAATGGGTAAAGAGGGCAAAGAAGAATGTGGGGAATCTGGTAGAAAGTAGGTACGAGGAAGCCTATGGAAGGAATATGTGGGGCAATGGGAAGAGGGTTGTGGGAAGGGATACTGGAACAAAATGGCCAGGAACTGGTGGAGTGGGATATTTTACCAAGTGCTGAAGTGGAATGAGAACCCAACCCTCCTTAATCTTTTGAAGAAATATAAGGAATAATTGGAAAACTTTTTTTTTTTAACCTTTTGGTTGCAGTGCTGAGTAGTCTGAGTGCTCTCCAGCCTGTTTTCTTAGGTTGCATTTTTTTAAATTTTTTTTTTAGAGAGAGACAAGAGTACTTAAACTCTCTATCCCTTTGGTGATGCCATTGAGGCATACTCTGAACAACTGCAGTGTCATACAAGCCTATGCAGTTTTTTAAAGAATGTATTGTATGGTCACACCATCCTAGTTCTTGTTATTTAGTCACTGAGTCATGTCTAATTCTTTTGCAACCCCATGGACTGTAGCCTGTCAGGCTCCTCTGTCCATGGGACTTTAAATGCAAGAATACTGGAGTGGGCTGCCATTTCCTTCTCCAGGGAATGGAACCTGTGTCTCCTACATTGGCAGGCAGATTCTTTACCACTGAGCCCCTGGGAAGCCACACACTGTCCTATTCTCACTTATTTGTCATGTGTTATTTCATTTTCCTTAGGACGTTAAGCAAGGACCTGAGGCTTATCCATAAAACACAAGCTTAATAACATATAGGACATCACAAGGGTCCTCAAAAAGCAGATGACAAAATAGATGTTCAAGGATTTTATTAGAAGAAATATCTGTGTGGTATAGAACAGGATAAAGCTCAGATGAAATAAAACCATATGCAAATCTGACTCTAAGTGAAGGGAAGAATGAGGGGAGGTTGGTGGCCGGTGTTCTAGAGAGCCCTGCAGTCTAAGGGAGTTTGACAAGGCTCTTAGAGAGTGCTCTCAAACCAAAGCTGCCCATCAGAGGTGTCACTTTGTCTTGAAGTGTGGGCCTGCTTTAGTATTCCTTCCACTTTCAGTCATTAGCTGGGAGGAGCCCATGGAACACATGACTTCAACATAAATGAGGTTATGGCTCTTGGAGCACACCACCTGGGCTCCTTGCTCAGTTACACTCTCCATAGTGGGGCATCTGCAAAGCTGATTCTCCTGGCCACTGCAGTGAGCCCCTTAAACCATTCTGATCTGCTTCTCCTCACAGAGCTAATAGCAGCTCCTCCATGTTTCCATAAGCAAAAGTTAAAAAGAAGGAGGACAGTGTAACAGCCTAAAGCTCCTATCACCACAACTGATCCCTGGGCTATAACCAGTCCTCACCCCCCTCCTCCATTCTTCATTCTAAATTTCTTTCATTCTCACTGATTCCCTCAGCAGGTCTGGGTAGCTTGCCTGGTGGTATGAATGAAACCTTCTTCCCTGAAATATTTCAACCCTTATAATCATATATTTTACTGTACAGGTTGCTTTATATGACTGTTCACAGGGACATTAAGGCAAGGGATTACTGGATCCAAATGGTCTACATTCATTCCTGTCTCCCCAAGTGCTGATCAGAATCAGTTACCCTGCCAATGTAGTGACTCCTGTTTTCTCCCATTGATCCCTGGACACAAGGAGACTTAAACTTCCAGATAGTTACCATAACTTATACTTGATAGGAACCTTGGTATATACACTGGCAGAGCCCAAGAGTGTAAGGACGAGAAGCACAAAATCCTTCAGTGAGTCATTAATGGACACTCCTTGGTATTTGGACTCGTGTCTTTCCTACTGGGGACAAAGCACCACATAGAGGTCTGGATTGATAAACATATTCCATTCTTTCAGAGAATTTTTCAGCACTGACACTTCAGTTGCACATTTAGAAAGCTAGTATTCTGTGAGGCTGGATGCCTCTGAATGGTGCAGTATATATTATGATTAGTGGACCCCGTGGGCACTGACCCACTCTTATACTTCCTTTGCTGTGAAATAGGTCCCTAAATTAGATGCTAGGTTATGTGTGATCCCATATCTTTGATTCAGGCATTCTATTAAGACTCTGGATAGAAGTACTGGCTAAAGTTCTATAGGCAGAAAAGATAAACTCATGCTCAAAATAACTATCTAATCTTGTAATTCAACCAAGGTGCAAATGGGGCAGTGTAGTCAACTAACCAATTGAATTCTTTAGGAAATAGTACTATAGCAGAGGATCAGTGTTGGTCTCTACTGTTGGCAAGTTGGACATTGGGAGGAAGCAGCAGTTAGAGCTTGCCATAAGTTCCATATTGCACCTTTGCCAACACAATTGCACTGTTGCGCCTGCTGGATCCTCCAACACTCTAAAGTATCCTATGGCCCAGAAGGTGGGGCTGATTGCCTCACAGCCTGGGCCTCTACAGCATCTTTTATTGCTCTTCCATTGTTTTTGTTCATTTTTTGTTTCTTAAGTTTAGATGTCAAACATCAACATTATTGGCTGCCCTTCCCTTCTGCCTGTAAGAGCACAGCTCAGCAGGTTAAATCCCTTGACTGCCTCTCCAGTTCCATCTGTCATTATGGCAACTGAAGCAGCCTGCTGCTGTTCCTGTGAAGTCGCTTCAGTCGTGTCTGACTGTGTGACCCCATAGACGGCAGCCCACCAGGCTCCCCCCGTCCCTGGGATTCTCCAGGCGAGAACACTAGAGTGGGTTGCCATTTCCTTCTCCAATGCATGCAAGTGAAAAGTGAAAGTGAAGTCGCTCAGTCGTGTCTGACTCTTTGCGACCCCATGGACTGCAGCCTACCAGGCTCCTCCATCCATGGGGTTTTCCAGGCAAGAGTACTGGAGTGGGTTGCCATTGCCTTCTCCTTGAAGCAGCCTAACCTTGGCAATAAAGTGCCATCATCTGGCTTCTGTTAGTTAGAGGGAGGGCATTACTACTACGGTTGTTAAAGACCGCACCTCTGTAACCTCCCATCCTCTATCCATGGCCTCAGAAGAACCACCACTTACTTATTCCAGAGCCCATATCACCAGCGTGTTCCTGATGGCCTTGGTGAAGCATATGTCCTCTTGATTCTTCTGTGCTTTCACAACATATTCATTCAGCATTCTACTTCCCTCAGCCTCATTATTTCCTTCCTTTACTATCTGCCAGGGCAATATTGGCCCTTTTGTTTTATCAAAGGTGTGTGCGTGCTCAGTCACTTCAGTCCTGTCTGACTCTGTGATCCTACGGACGGTAGCTTCTGGGCTCCTCTGTCCAAGGGATTCTGCAGGCAAGAATACTGGAGTGAGTTGCCATGCCCTCCCTGAGTCAGGGATTGAACTTGCTACTCCTGCATTCAGGCGGATTCTTTACCACTGAGCCACCAGGGAAGTACATTTTGCTGAGAGTTGGCCATTTTTTCACAGACCTCTGAAAGCTACCTCAGCAGTTGTGTCTTTTGAAAGTACATCTAAAGCAATGAATTCTTGCGTATCTAGCTATATTTGGTTTGCCTTATCAAAAACCCTCCAAATCCAATCCAAGGGATCCTCCCTTTACCCTTACCAGAATATGTCAGCTTGATTTTGCAGTTTGTTAAGTCTAGAGTTTTGCTTCTCCTTTACCAGGCTCAACACACTCCTGGCCAAGTTATACTGAAGTTTGAGTCTATTTATTGGGCTGGCAGGCAGAAAAGGAGATGTGGCAACTCCTGAGGAGTGAGGAGAGAGGCTTTTACCTTGTAAGAGAGAAACTTCTATATCATCTTCTCCTCCAGTGGAATACTAGCTTTCACTAAGGAAATATGATCTATCTTTGCAAGCCCAGAAATTCCAGGGGTGACTCGAAATTTGAATAGTCCTCAAGGTCACCCATTCAGATATCCCTGTCCTATTTTTCATAAGCTTAGGTTTTTATCACCAGAGTCCTCATCTTTGCCCAACAAACCTGCCTTGGCAGAGCATTCAAATATGTCTGGAGCTCTGTGCCTCTGGCCATTAACTCACACTTAATTGTATTTACCTTCCACTACAGGTGATAAGAGCCTCTTTTTAAACTAGAACTGAGCCTCTCCAGGTTTATACACTTAGCCATAAACTCCTTGTTAACAACTCTCAGTCTCTCATTATCTATCTGAAGAGTGTTCTATTCTGCTCTGTTTGTATGTATTGTTTCTTGTCCCCCTGTTTTCAAATGTCTGCATTATTACACCTGCCATAGCATTCTGGTCCACTTGGACATTTCCCCAGGTGCTCATCGGTGAAACCTTTAGCAGCTGAGCTGCTACACTGTGCCAAGGACTATCCATGCCTCACATGTTATGCAAGATGGTTTCCTTTTCACCTGCCAGGTGGTGGGTGAACTAGTTCCAAATCTTCATCTTCCTGCTCATTTGCTCAGATCAGTTTTGATACCACTTTTCTTGTCTACCACTGCCAATAAGTAGACACCAATATGGAATTAAACATGCAAGTATTTTATTAGAGAAAACAACTCTTTGGGATGAAATGGTAGCAAGGGAAGTGCTCAGCACTTTCAAGTTACAATGTGAGTGAGAACGAGAACGAGAGGGTGTCTTTAACAGTTGATGTTGTCTAAGGAAGTTTCAGTAAAGGCTGTAGGGAGACTGCAGGTCAAAGTCAGCTAGCAGAGGAATCCAGTGTGTCACAGGAATAGGCATCCCTTGCCAAGCTCTGTGACTGGAGTAGCGGGTGGCAAGTACAGCCTCAGTGCAAATGCCACACGGGTTTCACGGTGCAGCTTTGGGGCTCTTGGTCTGTACTTCCCGTAGTGGGAAGTTCAAGAGGCACAGTCTCATGGATTTCACATGGACAAGTGTTTGCTTCTGATGTTATTTCCTGTTTTCCTCTGTTTTCTTCCTTGTTATTTATAATTTTTGAATTTAGTGGTTGTCTTTGGATTCTTTTCCCTAATATAAACAAGTGGAAACAGCAAAGATTTCCAGTTGGAAAGTCCTGAGTTAAATTACTGCTATACCAGAGGAGTGACTTGAAGACAACTTAGATAATACCTCTGATTTGCAATTTCCTCATTTAAAAAAGAGTAAGTAGCAAGGTTATGTTGCAAATGAATGAAACAGGGTTGTAACTAGACATAACACTATATACTAACTTGTTCATTGTCTCTCTTCCTTTCCCCCAATTTCATGTGCCCTCCACTGGAATGAAAGATCCATGAGTCCCAGGGGCATTTCTGAATCTTTCACTTGCTTATGTCACCAGCACTAGAACTATGCATAGTAGGCTCTTCAACAATATTTGCTGAGTGAATGAATTAACTTGTTTAGCTTATTATTTGAGATATAGTAGGTTGTTAAAATGTAAAATTTCTCATTTCTTCCCCCAGAGTCTGAACAAGTACATTTTCTTTCTGTATATGTTACTGTTTCCCATGCACAAACCAAGAATGAATTTTCTGATAGAAAAAAAAAAAACAAACTCATGAAGATGGTATAAGAAACTTTCAGATGGGCAGGGATTTGTGAGACCATGTGTGGACAGTGTTGTGAAAAGTCATGAAAGTGGATGAATCACAGTGATAATTTTGGGGGGTTATTTTAGAATTTAATCATTTTATAATTTTAGAGTATAAATTATGGGGTATTGTTGATAGGAATGTTTTGTTTCAAACACATGTTTGTAATTTGCTTTACCATCCAACAAATATCCTATATTTCAGACACTGTGCTAGACATATAAGCTTCCACACATTCAGAAGTAAAGTTCCTCTCTAAATATTGCTGGCAAGTTTTCTTAAATAATAAGCTAGAAAAAACAAATCATTACTAGAATTCCATTCTTGACTCAGAACTCTCCTTTATTTGATATAAGCCTATGCTATTGTGCCTGGCCTTCCAGCATGCCCAAGGCCCTGGTTTTTCAAAGGACTGTGAACTTTCTTCACTAGTATATCAGGGCACAAGAGTATATCTTAGCAATAGTAAACAAGTTCCTATTGAGTGTGTGCTCTCATATAGAGTTTGAGCAGCAAGAAAATCGGGCTAGCGTTGTAGATTGTGAAACCCACCGAGCAGGGACTGTGTCCAATTCTGTGTTCAGTACTTGATTTTTAAATGAAAGAAAAAATGAAACAATTTCATTTCTGACTATTGGAGTTTCTCATTTGAGGAAAACAAGATTCTCATCAAAGGTTGGTAGAAAACTACACAGCAGGGATTTAAGACAATATAAAATGTATAAATTCTGATGTAATAATTATTCACTTCAAGTTCCTGACTGCTTTAATATATCTACTCTCTTAAGTAGATAACAAATGTTATAAACATTTTATTCATCTTAAAAATAAATGAGACAAAGGTGCTTTGAATCGATAACTGTGTTTATTAATTAAGCCCTGATTAGAGCTTAGAGATTTTTTCTTTCAGTTTTACTGAATATAGTTGACATACAGCATTGTGTAGTTTTAAGTGTAGAGCCTGATGATTTCACTTACAGACATCATGAGATGATTATCACAGTAAGTCTGCTATTGTTGTGTTGCTAAGTCTTATCTGACTCTTTGCAACCCCATGGACTGCAGCACGTAAGTTTAGTGAACATCTTTAATCTCATATAGATCTCAAAAGTAAAGAAATAGAAAAAAAAAATTTGTCCTTCAGATGTGAATTCATGAACTTCATTCTTAGCAGCTTTCATGTAGAACATAGAGCATATTAATTATATCATGTAGTATATTACATCCCTACTATTTATTTTTACTTGTAAATGGGAGTGTGTACCTTTTAACTGCCTTCATCTAATTCCCTCTATCCGTGCTCCCTGCCTCTGGTAACAACAATCTGATTTCTTCTTCTATGACTTTTTGTTTGTTTGTTTGTTTGGTTTTAAAATATAATTGACCTATACACGTTTAGTACCTGTCACACAACACAGTGATTATATTTGACAAAGATTACCATGGTAAGTCTAATTACAATATGCAGTGACACAAAGGTATTGTATAATTATTTACCATAACCCCCACAATGTATATTTCATACTCCCAATTTACTTACTTAGGAACTAGAAGTTTGTACTTCTTAATTTTCCTCCCCTCCCCTCCTCTCCTCTGATAACCATCTGTTTGTTCTCTGAGTCTACAACTGTTGTTTTGTTTTATTTGTTCAGTGCTTTTTAGATTCAGCCCACATATAGGTAAAATCATGCAGTATTTGTCTTTCTCTGACTTATTTCACTTAGCATAATACCCTCTAGATCCATCCATGTTGTTGTAAATGGCAAGATTTCGTTCTCTTTATGACTGAGTAGTAGTCCATCATACATACACACATATATCACATCTCTTTTATTCATTCATTTATTTTTCTCCAGGGGATCTTGACTCAGTGATCAAACCTGGGTCTCCTGCACTGGCAGGCAAGTTCTTTACCACTGAGCCAACAGGAAAGCCCTGCAATGAATATAGGGGTATGTGTATATGTGTGTGTATGTGTAATTAGTGCTTTCATTTTCTTCTGATGTATATCCTGAGTCATATGGTAGTTCTATTTTAATTTTTTGAGAAATCTCCATATTGTTGCTGTACCAGTTTATATTCCCACCAACCGGGCACGAAGGCTCCCTTTTCTCTACATTCTCACCAACGCTTGTTATTTGTCTTCTTTTGGTCAGCAGCCCTTTTGACAGGGGTGAGGTTCTCGTGGTGGTTCTGATTTACATTTCCCTGATGATTGCTGATGTTGAGCATCATTTCATGTGTCTACAAGCCATTTGTATGTCTTCTTTGGAAAAATGTCTATTTGGATCCTTAGTTTTTTAATCAGGTTGTGTTTTTCTTTTCTTTTTGGTATTGAGTTATATGAGTTCCTTTTAATAAATTTCATATCAAATATTGTTTGCAAATATCTTCTCCTGTTCAGTAGGTGGCCCTTTGATTTTGTTTAGTTTCCTTCACTGTACAAAAGGTTTTTAACTTGATGTATTCCCATTTACTTATTTTTGCTTTTGTATCCCTTGCCTGAGGAAACAAATCCAAATATCACTAAGACCTTACTGTGTCTAAGAGCTTACTGCACATGTTTTCTTCTGAAAGTTTTATGGTTTCAGGTCCTAAATTTAAGTCTTTAATCCATTTTGAATTTATTTTTGTGCACGGCGTGAGACAGCAGTTGTCCAGTTTACTCCTTTTATATGTAGCTGCCCAGTTTCCCGAACACCACTTATTTCAGAAAGCAAAAAATTTAAAATTTCTTACTGAGTAGTAGTATGTCTATTATTTTGTTGAGCTACAAGATCATGCTATTTTCTTGGCATAATACTTTGTATTAAACTAGCTTTTAAAAAATTAGGCTTAAAAAACCACTTATTACTGAATGCAATACCATAATTTGTTTATTCTTTCATCTGTTAATAGACATTTGGGTTGTTTGCAAGCGTGGCTGTTATAAATGATATACTTCTAGTTCAGGTGCTGTGATCATTTGTGTACATGTCTTTTTTTTTTTTTTAGACGTATATATTCTTGTATCAACACCAAAGAATTGATTTGCTTAGTGATATGATAAGTGTTTGTTTAAATAAAAAATAAATTTCAAATTGTCTTCTAAAGTGACTAAACCATCTTATATTCCCACTGGCAATACATGGAAATTTGAGTCCCTTCATTTTCTCACCATCACTCAGTATCATAAATCTTTTTATTTTTAGCCATTCTAAAATGGACTGGAATAGGTGAATTTGACTCAGATGACCATTATATCTACTACTGTGGGCAGGAATCCCTCAGAAGAAATGGAGTAGCCATCATGGTCAACAAAAGAGTCCAAAATGAAGTACTTGGATGCAATCTCAAAAACAACAGAATGATCGCTGTTTGTTTCCAAGGGAAACCACTCAATATCACGGTAACCCAAGTCTATGCCCCAACCAGTAACGCTGAAGAAGCTGAGGTAGAACAATTCTATGAAGACCTACAAGACCTTTTAGAACTAACACCCAAAAAACATGTCGTTTTCATTATAGGGGACAATTGTGCTCATCTCACGTGCTAGTAAAGTAATGCTCAAAATTCTCCAAGCCAGGCTTCAGCAATACGTGAATCGTGAACTTCCAGATGTTCAAGCTGGTTTTAGAAAAGGCAGAGGAACCAGAGATCAAATTGCCAACATCCGCTGGATCATCGAAAAAGCAAGAGAGTTCCAGAAAAACATCTATTTCTGCTTTATTGACTATGCCAAAGCCTTTGACTGTGTGGATCACAATAAATTGTGGAAAATTCTGAGAGAGATGGGAATACCAGACCACCTGACCANTCAGCAAATCTGGAAAACTCAGCAGTGGCCACAGAACTGGAAAAGGTCAGTTTTCATTCCAATCCTAAAAGAAAGGCAGTTGCAAAGAATGTTCAAACTACCACACAATTGCACTCATCTTACACGCTAGCAAAGTAATGCTCAAAATCCTCCAAGCTAGGTTTCAACAGTACATGAACTGGGAACTTCCAGATGTTCAGCTGGATTTAGAAAAAGCAGAGGAACCAGAGATCAAAATGCCAACAACTGTTGGATCATAGAAAAAGCAAGAGAGTTCCAGAAAAACATCTACTTCTGCTATATTGCCTATGCTAAAGCCTTTGACTGTGTGGATCACAACAAACTGGAAAATTTTTAAAGAGATGGGAATACCAGACCACTTTACCTATCTCCTGCAAAACCTGTGTGCAGGTCAAGAAGCAACAATTAGAACCGTACATGGAACAACAGACTGTCAAAATTGGGAAAGGAGTGCATCGGGGCTATATATTGTCATCTTGTTTATTTAACTTTTATGCAGAGTACATCATGTGAAATGTCAGGCTGGATGAATCACAAGCTGGAATCAAGACTGCCAGGAGAAATATCAATAACCGCAGATATGTAGATGACACCACTCTTATGGCAGGAAGTGAAGAACTAAAAGCCTCTTGATGAAAGTGAAAGAAGAGAGTGAAAAAGCTGGCTGAAAACTCAACAGTCAGAAAACTAAGATCATGGCATCCGGTCCCATCACTCAATGGCATATAGATGGGGAAACAGTAGAAACAGTGATAGATTTTATTTTCTTGGGCTCCAAAATCATTGCGGACGGTGACTGCAGTCATGAAATTAAAAGATGCTTGCTCCTTGGAAGAAAAGCTCTGACAAACCTAGATAGCATATTAGAAAGCAGAGATATGACTTTGCTGACAAAGGTCCATCTAGTCAAAGCTGTGGGTTTTCCAGTAATCATGTAGGGATGTGAGAAGAAGGCTCAGAGTTGAAGAATTGATGTTTTTGAATTGTGGTTGTTGGAGAAGACTCTTCAGAGTCCTTGGATGGCAAGATCAAACCAGTCAGTCCTAAAGGAAATCAGTCCTGAGCATTCACTGGAAGGACTGATGCTGAAGTCGAAACTCCAATACTTTGGCCACTTGATACAAACAGCCAGCTCACTGGAAAAGACTCTGATACTGGGAAATATTGAGGGCAGGAGGAGAAGGGGACAACAGAGGATGAGATGGTTGGATGGCATCACCAACTCAGTGGACATGAGTTTGAGCAGGCTAGGGAGTAGTGAAAGCCAGAAAAACCTGACGTGCTGTAGTCCATAGGGTCACAAAGAGTCAGACACACGACTGAGCGACTGAACAACAACACATGTATTCATCAGTATATCTGTATAACTAAATCACTTAATAGTACAGCAGAAACCAATACAACATTGTAAATCAACATACTTCAATAAAATGAATTGAAAAAAGAATCAGGGCATTTAACTAAATTTTAAAAGAGAAAAATGAAATTAAGTATTTCAAGAGAATGTACATTGAAATAACAGTTCCTCCAGCCACCTCCTGCTGCAGGGGCATGCACTAGTTAAAGTCCTCAGTACCATCAGCACAGCCATGTTCAGAAGTCTTCTTTTGAATCTCTGTAATTTTAATACTCTTTTGTTTAGTTCTCAGTCTTTGCTTTTTTTTTTTTTTTTTTCTCTTTTGGAATTTCCCCAACTGTCCAAATGTTTCTCTCCTGTCTCGTTATGGGATTCAACCCAGTGACATTTACTGCTTAGACAATTTATTCTTGAATATAAAATTTTCTCTCTGCTTTGCCCTAAACGAATATACTTGACTTTCTTGGCCCCTTTCTATTTAAGTCATTTGGTGAAAAAGAATGAAGGCCATTCCCATTAGGATGGAGCAGGAGGTCACTGAGAGGGGTGCTTCTGGCCCTCCGGAGGCGGGGTGACTATTAAACATGGCAGAGATCAGGGTCCTTGGGCCCTTGTTCCTTTTTGGAAAATGCTAATGGTTTCGGGGCAGCAGAGTCATCCTTAGCACCTGGGCCTTCCTGATATCCACTGAGGGGATGTCCCTCCCGATGCCAGCACTGAGAGAGGCCTCTGCTCCCAGCAGGCCCAGCAGAAGTGCCTGGGTAGAAGTGCCCTTCCTGTCAAGTTCTGGTCTCAGATCCAGATTCACCTCTGTCTTGGGCACCTACTGAAGGCAGTGGCTGGATGCCCAAAGAGGAGAGTCATGGCTGTGGGGTACCCACCAAGGGTAAGCCCAGAATTAGATGCTATTTTAATGCTAATTACAATTAACTAAAGAGAGTGCATGGTATGGTAAAAAATATGAGGGTAAAAAATATCTAACCAATAGGCTCAAAATACAAACAATATTGGAAGTAGGGTTGTATAACATGGGCTTTCCCCAAGTAATGCTATTTAACTGTTTTCCATTTTTTTTTCTCATTCTTACAATATGATTTATTTTCATCTTTGGCTAACAGTTAATTTCAAGAATGTCTATGAAGTAAATATGGCTTAGTATAAAAAGCGCAGCCTTTGGAGACAAACAGAACTGGGTAAAACCCCTCACGTAATCACTTTTTCAGGACAAGATATTTACCCTTGGTTCCTCTGAGTCTGAATTCCTTAGCATGACTACATAGACCTCTGACTATGCCTGCAGTCTTAATTCTCATTATCATCTACTGCTCACTTTATCCTCCTAAAATGTTGGGTTACATGTCCCCAGATCACAGCATACTGTTTCTTTCCTCCCTGTCTTTACTGGAATCATTATCTCTGCTAGGAGCTACACCCTGGCCATGAGGGTGTCTGCCTGACCCTGCTTCATCTTCAAGTGCTTTGCAGATGGTGAGTGATTCCCTCTCATGCAATTTCATAATACCCTGAACTTATCCCTGTTCGCACGAAGCACACGATGGGTGTTACATGTTTATCTCCTCCAGTATAAGCCATTCAGAAACAAAAATCACGTCTTATTTATCTTGGTATCATTGGTAACAGCCTTAAGTAAACTCAATAAATATTTGCTGGATTAAAAGGGATATATCTGTGAAATGAGTATAATACCAACCCTAGGATTATTGTAAGGGGAAATATTAAAATGCTGACTGCTAATTCTGTTACTCAACCTTCTTCCAATGTATTTCCAAAACACAGAAACAAATATATCATACACGCAAATAAAAATATATATTGACAGTCACTCCTAGATGTTATTTTTATACTCACATTTTTCATAGAAAAGTATGTGCAACAGAGTCACAACTATATTTGCTAATTTTAAGATACCATTGGCTTATGAAATCCAAATAGCAGGAAGATGCTTATGGACCAGATGAACAGTTTAATTGAAAGTCAACTGGTCTCTCTTAGTTTATATAAACTGTTGGTCATATCTGCAAGTGGACATTATCTTGAAGAAGAGTAAATGTAAAAATACATTGGCTTTCAAACAGACCCACATATATGGTGAATACATCTATACTTAAGAAGATCAGGGAGAAGAGAGTTTTTCTTCAAAATGGAAGATCACTGGGGATATTTCTTTTGCTTGAGGANACTTAGCAGCAGCAGTAGCAGCTGACAGAATAAACTGGCAGACCTAACTCATCCTGAAGTGGGCATGCTAGACACAAGTTGCCATTTACACCAAACTCAACTAGGACATGGTATCTCACTGGCCATATCTCAGTATGTGCAATCCCTAAACCAGCAAAATCAATAAGATTCAGATGCATCAGTGAAAAGAACAGCCCCTTCCTGGAACCTTCCAATCTTCTCTTTGTTTCAAAGGTCAAGCTCATTTAAAGGAACACTTATCATGGAAGAAAGATATCTATGCCACACTGAGGTCAAGTCAACATTGGGCTATGAAGTCTAAAAAAGTAAAACAAATGAAATTATATGCAAAACAGAAACAAATTGACAGATATAGAAAACAAACATGGTCACCAAAAGAGGTATGGGGGGATAAATTAAGATTTGGAGATTAACAGATATACTACATAGAGAAGAGGTAGCCAGCAAGGATCCACTGTAAGACATAGGAACTATACTCAATATTTTGTAATAACCTATAAGGGAAAAGAATCAGAATATGTATATAATACATGTGTGTGCATAAATGAATCATTTTGCCGTACACTTGAAATCAGCACAACATTGAAAATCAACTAGACTTCAATTAAAAAAAAATTTTTGATCCATAAGGAACTAAGTTCGTATCACTTGTCACAAAAGCTGGGCTCCAGGAATCCCACTGGATCATCAGTAAGGAGTGTCTTCTGCAGACCAGGCACACACAAGCAGACTGGGGTGGAGGATGAGAGCCAGTCCCTCCAGCTTCAACTTAAAATGGTGCCTCTGAGCTCTTTCTTCTGAACCAGAAGAAAAGCAAGTGGCCAAGACTAAGGGTGAACCTGCTCCCCCTACTCCCCACCCCTCACCTCCCCTGACCCCTCCAAGTTCAAGTTCAAAGAGACCAAACCACTATCCAAAAACCAGTTTCTGACTTCAGATATAACATCATCATAACATTTCAAATAAAAAATGGTACACATGTTTATATAGAGTCCCTTAATTGGATTGTTCAACAAGACTAGAAGCAGTATTAGATTCCCATTTCAGCCAAGTTTGTAAATAATTTCAATTTGTCAAGGCTCAGTTATTAGCAAATATAGTCCATGAAATGTCAGTGGCAACTCACATATCTTATTTCAAGTATAGTTAATGACTTATGTGTAGAATTCTCTTAATTGTTTTTTTACCNTTCAACAAGACTAGAAGCAGTATTAGATTCCCATTTCAGCCAAGTTTGTAAATAATTTCAATTTGTCAAGGCTCAGTTATTAGCAAATATAGTCCATGAAATGTCAGTGGCAACTCACATATCTTATTTCAAGTATAGTTAATGACTTATGTGTAGAATTCTCTTAATTGTTTTTTTACCACTCTAATAATTCTCAGTATTTTCAAAGAACCAATATAACACTGAGAACCTTATAAACAAAATTACCAGTCTTCCTTTGGGATATGGAGAATGAGAAGTTCTATAAACTCAGCTCATTTTTCTAAGACTACAGTTTGCAAAAGGACCAGAAAACTCAAAATCTGCTAGAATTAAAATGGCATTACTGGGATATGGCATTATCCATAGTCATCCCACAAGAGAGAGCAGCTTTTATGGACAAGCCACTGTGTCAGAAAGATGAAGAAGAAACTGCCCTTGTCTTTTAGGAGCTTATAACCTAGCATAGGGCAAGGTAATCCCTCATCTATTATCAGTTCAATAATAAAACATAACAACATAATATAAATTCAGTCACTTCAGTCATGCCCGACTCTTTGCAAGTCCATGGACTGTAGCCTGCCAGGCTCCTCTCTCAGCAAGAATACTGGAATGGGTTGCCTTGCCTTCTTCCAGGGAATCTTCTCGACTCAGGGATCAAACCCACATCTCTTGCATTGCAGGCAGATTCTTTACTGCTGAGCCATGGGAGAAGCCCCATAACATAAACTACCTAATATAAACTATACTATATAAGACATCATATTATATATCTATTTGATATAGATACTCAAATATCTAGACCAGGGGTACCCAACCTCTAGCATTTAATGCCTGATGATCTGAG
>SJYA01001479.1:658974-741507 GCA_006410615.1 Neotragus moschatus | reverse complement strand
AGGGACTCTCAAGAGTCTTCTCCAACACCACAGTTCAAAAGCATCAATTCTTCGGCGCTCAGCTTTCTTCACAGTCCAACTCTCACATCCATACATGACCACTGGAAAAACCATAGCCTTGACTAGACAGAACTTAGTCGGCAAAGTAATGTCTCTGCTTTTGAATATACTATCTAGGTTGGTCATAACTTTTCTTCCAAGGAGTAAGCGTCTTTTAATTTCATGGCTGCAATCACCATCTGCAATAGAGCTCCCCAAAACCTAACAATATCATGGAATGACTTAAGTTTTGGAAATAACGAAAATTATTTTAAATATTCATTTTAAAATATTTCCTAAAATGGTACTTTTTAACTTTTTAAATATTACCATTAAAAAATGAGGCAAATGAGGCTTTGTGAAAGTCCCTCAGTTTTGTCACTTTGTGACCCCATGGACGCAACTGAAGCAACTTAGCAAGCATGCATAGCATACATAGATGTATCGGAGTTGCTAATCTCAGACAGCCCGAGGTGCCAGTTCTGGTCGGGGCTTCCAGGTGGTGATGGCAGTAAAGGACCCGCCTGCCAGTGCAGGAGACATAAGCGATGCAGGTTGGATCCCTGGGTCGGGAAGGTCCCCTGGAGGAGGGCATGGAACCCACTCTAGTATTCTTGCCTGGAGAGTCCCATGCACAGAGGAGCCTGGTGGGCTACAGTCCATAGGCTCACAAAGAGTCAGACACGAGTGAAGCGGCTGAGCACAGCACAGCGTCTCTGCGGAACACAACTTCATCAATCACAGCACAGCGTCTCTGCGGAACACAACTTCATCAATCACAGCACAGTGCAAAGTGCAGTGCTTTTTGCCTTTGGTCAGATTACACTCATTTCCAAAGCTGCTTAGATGAGGACAACCCTCCAACCCCTTCAGTGTGGTTGTTCCGTACATTCGTAAGAAGGATTGTTTTGTCAGTCTATATCTCATGGTGGGATTCTCTGACCCCCTAAATAATTTTTAAAATTTCATATATTAAGNGCCTTTGGTCAGATTACACTCATTTCCAAAGCTGCTTAGATGAGGACAACCCTCCAACCCCTTCAGTGTGGTTGTTCCGTACATTCGTAAGAAGGATTGTTTTGTCAGTCTATATCTCATGGTGGGATTCTCTGACCCCCTAAATAATTTTTAAAATTTCATATATTAAGGGTCACTTTTTCTGCTATAAAATTCTATGGATTTAAACTAATGGATCATGTTATATACCCACCATTAAAGTATTGTACAGAATGGTTTCATCTCCCTGAATAATCCCCAGTGCTTCTCTATTCAACCTTTTCTCCCTCCATCTAAACTCCTGGTGACCATCAATCTTTCTACTTTATCTTTAGTTCTGCCTATTCCAGAATGTCATGTAATTGGAATCATATAACTTTTCAGATTCACTTTTTTCATTTAGCAGTATGCATTGTAAGTTCATCCATGTCTTTCAGGGGTTTGACAGGTCATTTATTTTTATAGCTGAATAATATTCCAGTGTGGCTGCGTGGGCACAGGAGTGCCTAGAGGAGCTATCCCACATTGAAGGTCAGGAAGNTCATTTGTCAGAAGATTTTTTTCTCCTTGGGAGAAAAAACAGCAATGATACTACACATGGGTCTTCAAAAGTTAAATAAAGAACATTTTAAAATAAACATTTTAAAATATCCTTGTTCATGTTTATTTTCTCTTAGTGGTGTTCTAGTAAGTTCAATTATAGGTAAAATTGTGGCCCTTTTGTTCCTTTCTTTTTAGAAAATAATTTCATGGTAGTTCTAACAACACTTTGGTTTTAGATAATTTCTGATCCCACCACATTGTTTGTGCTCAGTGGCTCAGTCATGTCCCACTTTTTACAAACCTGTGGACTGTAAAAACCACCAGGCTCCTCTGTCCATGGGATTTTTCAGGAAGAAATACCCGAGTGGGTTGCCATTTCCTTTTCACAAGGATCTTCCCGACCCAGGGGTTGAACTCGCGTCTTCTGCAATGGCAGGCAGATTCTTTACCACTGAGCCACCTGGGAAGCCCACCACATTAAGTCCACTTTTTATGCTTAAGACTTTTTGTCTTGTTTATAGCTTCTGTTCCTGTGTTTTGCCATTCCTGTCCTTGTTCATCCAGTTTGATCATTATTTAAAGTTGTTTCCACTCTGGCACTTACTGAGCAGCAGACACTAAGAAAACATATAACTACTTGCTTGTTGTGATAGAAACAGAGTTTACACTTTTTACTTGATGTTCTACTCTGTATTAATCTGTCCTGGCTTATTTTGCCAATGTAGCCTCAGGAATGAAGCCAAGAGTCTTTGTTGGTGTTGATTTCTTTTTACATACATTTCTCAAAGTCCAACTTTCTCACTACCAAAATGGGTGGGTCTTGAGTCTTACAGGACTCATTTCAGGTCTTGCTAATCAAGCTGGCCATAAAAGCAAGAGTGCTGGCCGATGATCCAACTCCTTAGAGCCTTGATGGATGCTGGCCCCAGCTCCTTCTTTTTCTGATCCCGATTTCAGCTGTTAGTGAGAGCAGCTCTACCTTGTGCAATGAATGGAGCTGGAAAAAAGATGCTCTTGCCATATAGCTGTTAGGATGTTAATCCTTGGAAAGCTCTTAGTTTCTTTTCTGTCTTTTCTAGTTTCTTAATTTCCACTTCTCTTTTTTCATAACTTGGGGCTGTTACTTAACATAAAAATATAATGGTTTATTTCCTAAAAACTGCTTTCCTAGGAAAGAAGTCTCCTTTTTAATACGAACTAGATAACTATGTCATGCACCTTGTATATGTCATGCTGAGGACTTAAATCCATATCCATATGACCAAAATAACTAAACTAGTATGTTTTCTTGATATTTTGGCATTATAAGAACTAAATCCATATGACACATACATAGTTTGCTTGGCTGACTTTTGCAAAGTCTGAAAAAAGTAAACAAAATGATTGGAGCAACTCAAATGCCTAAATGGCAGCATCTCAATATTTTCTATGTGTTTCAGTTTAAGAAGGAACATATATTCTTTCACTACTTAGAATAGAGTCATTTTCTATTTTATTGAAAATTTAAAATTTTAATGCAGATTTATAAAACCTGTAAGAAAAAACTGGCTCGCTCTCGCCTTCTGAGTTAAATATTAAAACTGAATTACTGAAATCGGAATGCTTTTGCAAAAAATCTCAAATATTTTACAAGGTCATACTGCTGATGTGTGACAATAAATATAGCTCTGATATCTTGAAACCAATTTAACACTTTTTAAGCTAATCAATACTGCTCTTCAATTTTAAAAATGCATTTCTCTACATTATAAATGAGGTGAGAGTTAATATATAAGTGGTTAGTGAAAAAGAATGGCACAAGTCCCTTGGCAACTGCCCATTTCCTTGACTCCATTGCTATGCACTTCATGAGGGTGTGCCAGAACTGTGGGCCAAATAAGGGTCAAGAGCTGGGGGAAAACAGGTGTTACTTAGACTATTTTACCTGACAGTAGTGAGCAATGAGGTCACTGAGCTAGTGGAAGGAAAACAGGCCTGACATCACTGGCAAGCTGTACCTGTGACATTTTTTGCCCTTCTCTTTTACATTCATTTCCTTTTCAATTCATCCTAAATCTTTTCCTTTTTACCAACATGAGGGAGAAATTGCCTTTGCTTTTAGACCTTAGAAGAACTAAAGCCTGAAGATACCTTGGGGAATCCTGAAATTTCAAGATAGCATGAAAAATTATATTAGGCCAGTGTTTGAAGATTCTATGATAGTTCTGACTTCTATCAAGAGGTTTAAATAAAGTGTACAGATGAATTAGACAATGAAACAACTTTTTTCTTCTTTTGTTTTAGTATGCTTTGGCTTTAATTTTCTTAAAACATGAAATAGACACAATGTTTTATTTTTTATTTGATTTCTTATCTATTTATTTTTCTTCCAATTTCTCTATTTCTCAATCTTTCACACGCAGGCTCACCTATATACACATTCACGTGCACACCATCTTGTTTCCCTTTTTGAATAGAGGAGCAGGTTTTATATAGATTTTTCAAGATTTTTATTTGTGAGTATTATTACCCTTGAATGTTGAGCATACTTTATAATATTTCTTGGAAAATAGCTGTAAGTCATTTTCCTGCTAATGCTTATAGCAGAAAATTAAAATATTCCTGCTTTACATTGTATTATTCAGTTTCTTTTAAAGTAGCAATCCTCTATATAAATGCCATCAGGAGTTGTTGTGGCAGTAAATAATTTTATAAAATATCATTTAAAAGTAGATATTTCACTAGATACTCCTAATAATGTTTTATAGCTTATGTAGTTGGCATCCTTCTAATACTCTAGAGCATTTATAAAGACAACTGGGAATTTTTGCCAATTATTGAGTTTAAACCCACTACAGCATATTATATTGCTTGAGTAATACCGGTATAAATGGAAAAAAAATGAGTGTATCAAGATGCAAATAGTAGTTAAAAATACCATGATGTACTGTGATGAAAAGGCAGTGTTATGAATATCAGTGGGTATGTTCTAGCAATTAGAAAATTATGTTTTTTATAAATGAAATAGACCCATGTAATCCACATCTGTCAGATTCAGACCTGAAAAGCTCAGAGAAAAAGTAAAGGCAATGATTATAGATTGTTTTTTTACAGTTTTAAGCAAATTTTATTGGAACAATTGTCAGCTTTCTACTTTTTTTTTGAAAAAATGAGAAATCTCAATTGTTTTCCATAAAACAGGCTTTACTTCTGCATTTCACATTTAGTTCATACACGTTTCCTTGTTTTACTTTTTAGGCTCAACTTTCCTGCATAATTAAGAATTTGCAACTTGGGTAATGACAAGAATCACATCTGCACTGAAATCAGTTGTTTGGTAAGTGGGGCAGAAAATACTTGATAAATTATTTTATCTGCAGTAAACTCTAGTGATCATAATTTATCCATGGTTTTGTCAAAGATTCTTAAGAAAATTTCTAAGTATCATTTAAGATTATTTTGTCAAAATTGCTTTGCATTCTGGCAAGATAGGGGACCTGCTTTTTATGAATATGTTTATCCATCATGTTTAAAGGCCCTTCCTGAACAAAAAGCAGAAAAGATTAAAAATAAATGCATTTGTATCATCCATTTTGAATCTAGTACTTTAACTTTTCATCAAAGTCAAGACTGAAGCAAAATACTTCTAATAGATCTTATCAAAAATTAACTTCACTTGTCCTATTCTGTTTGGTTGCTAAAACAGATTACCAGAGACCAGGTAGCTTATAAACAAGGAACTTATTGCTCATAGTTCTGTTGTCTGGCAAGTTCAAGAGTAAGGTGCTGGCAGTTTTGTTTTCCAGTAAGAATTCATAAACAGTCATCTTCTCACTGTGTCCTCCCTTGGCAGGGCAGCAAGAATGTCTCTTTCACAAGAGCACTAGACCCAGTCCTGAGAGCTCCTCCCTCATGATCTAATCACTTCCCAACTCCTCCTGCTGAATATCATCTTTTTTGGGTTTCAATGTATGAATTTTGGGAGTGGGGGATGGCACAGTCAATCTATAATATCAATCTTTGTTAACATTGCTTTCATCACTTAGATTTATAAAGATTAGGAATTTAAAAGTTCAGAATGTTTTACTCCAATTTTTCATGCAATCTTCTTTAGAGAGTAAGAACTTCCCAAACACCTAAGTATTCTCTTGTTATTCTTGGCCCTTGGCCTCTGGTTTTCTTTCCTTTTAGCATTTATTGCTAAAGGGAATAACTTCTGTTAAGAAGTCTTTTTGGCTAAAGACTGAAAAATACAATTGACTGCAATTTTAATCTTTGATAGTATCAAATATGTAAAAATCCTCAGTATATTATTGTTAGTGGTTAAATCTTTTAAAAAATGATGACAGAGCAGTGAGCAATAGTATATAAAGCATTTAGAAAGATTGTGAAGAAATCAATCTAAGAAATTAAGATATAGAAATAATGTATAAGAAAATAAAAGGTTGAGAAAGAAAAAACACAATGAAATGTAAATGAATTAATACTGAGGGCTAATCATTTACTCAATTCTTATTGGATAGCTATTGCATTATAAAAGCTGATCTATTTCTGATTTGCCATTAAGAACTTTATAATGAAAATTTTTCTGATATTAAGTATTTTATATCAAAGTATGGCTGTCTATAGAACATTTATAATACAGAAAAATGTCTAAATAGAAAATTTTAAAAAATATTTACTCATATTCTTGAGTACAAAATACTGTTAACATTTAGCATCTTGTCTTTTTTTCTGTGCACATACGCTGTTTTTATTGATTTGCAAATCTAAATATTGAGTTTATACTCTGCTTTTACAACTTAATTTAAAATTATTTTCCATTATATTAAATATGTAAAATATAATCTTAAATGACTTTATGATATTTTAACAAATGTATGTGTCAAAATTTATTTAACCTTTTCCCTACTCTTGGGCATTTAGATTGTTTCCAATGTTTTATTGCTTTAGGTGAGGTTGCAATCAATACTCTCATTCACAAATCTTTGGTTTGCTTCACCACATTTCCACAAAATAAATCCCCAAAAGTGGAAATATGAGTGTAAAACTGATATCAGCAAAATTCCATCAACTCAAATGTCTCCAAGTAGATTAAAATTATGCCTGGTTCTTGGTTCTTATTAAGCATTTATATTCCTTCTCATATTATAGTAGCTCTTTTGAGTTATGAGGTTTTTTAATTGATTGAAAAGAACTTTTTGCATATTAATAATGTTATTAATCTCTTTTTGATTGTAACATTTCCTCAAACATCATTTCCTTTTATTGTTGTTTATATATATGTAATGTACTTAACATTGACCAAACTCAAATCCTTGGAGTTTTCTTCTGGTTTTTTTAATTTTTATTTTTTAGTTTGTTTTGCTTTACAATACTGTATTCGTTTTGCCATACATTGACATGAATCAGCCACGAGTGTATATGAGCTCCTAATCCCGACACCCTCTTCCCCCTCCCACCTCACCCCATCTCCCTGGATCATCCCCATGCATTAGTCCCAAGCATCCTGCATCCGGCATCGAACCTAGACCGGTGATTCGTTTCACTTATGATATCATACATGTTACAATGCCACTCTCCCAAATCATCCCACCGTCTCCCTCTCCCACAGAGTCCAAAAGGCTGTTCTATGCATCTGTGTCTCTTTTACTGTCTCATGTACAGGTTTAACATTACCATCTTTCTAAATTCCATATATATGTGTTAGTATACTGTATTGGTGTTTTATATTAAAAAATTTTTTTTTATTAACGTATAGTTGACTTGCAGTGTTGTTTTAGCTTCAAGTGTACAGGAAAGTGATTCAGTTGTTTGTATATATCTATATGAAAAAGGTGACAGTTATATAAAGATCTGAAATGAAGAAAGCAAATCATATAAATATTAAAGTTCCCATTATAAAGGAAAAGGAAAGAGCAAATTTGAAGGTAGTGAGTTGGGAACATGACGGTTTGTTTGAGAATAACAGAGAGGCTGATGCAGTTACAGGGTAATGCACTGGCAAGGGAGGGAAAGTTTAGGTGACAAGCTCAAAGAGGTGTTAGGGGACCAAAGTCCAAAGGATATGCTTTATAAAGTGTGTGGGCTTTTACTGTGTGTAAAAGGAAAATTTGAGCGTAAAAGCGTGATGATATATGCTGCATTTTCATGGAATTCCTCTAACTGCCGTGAGGCATAGACCATAGGGACGATGAGGGAGCAGAGACCAGGTGAAAGTTTGTATAATAATCTGAATGGGAGATAATGGTGGTGTGATTTGACGTAGCAATGAATGGGAAAACTCAAACATTACTGATAGCTGAAATACAGTGAATAGCAAGAGTTGACCACTGGACTTAGCAAACTAGAGTTCATTGGTGACCCGGTTTTGATGTAGTGGATATTGGCAAAAGTGTTTTGGAGTGTTTCAAATGGAAATAGGAAGAGAACAATGAGGGAGTAGATGTCTTCAGAGGAGGAATTTTGCCATAAACAAAAGGAGAGAAATTGGGCAGAAGTTGGAGAGGGAATTGGGGCCCAGAGATGGAAGAGCTGTAGAGAAAATAAGACGCATGATACGACAAAGAGGAAAGCATTGTTTGTATAATAAAATTGATTAGGCCATATGTGATGCAATTTAGTGGCCAAATGAAGGAATTGGCCTTATGTGATAATAAGGACAGTTCATCAACAGAAAAAGAAAAGGCAAAACATATAGTCACTAAAGCAGGTTGCTAGAATTATGAAAAAAATGAGATAAACTTATAGAAATTCTCTTCTATGGTTTTTTACTAAGTCATTTCTGTGATCGAACAAGGGGGAGGAAATACTAGGAGGTGGAGGTATGAAGAAGTCATCATTCTGCGGTGATGGAGAGAGTGGAGTGAATGAAAATACAGTGTCACTGAGCACTTAGAACACAACTGAGATTTGTGATTATAAGTGTAAACTGAGTTCAGAAAGCACTGGTTGTGTGTGTGTGTGTGTGTGTCTGTGTGTATCTATTTCTACAGCTTCATTCAGTATAATAAATGTGCCAGAATAGAAAGAGTTGAATTTAACCTGTTTGGTGGTTTTCCATCCAGTACAATGAATTAAAAGAGTGATGACAGAATTGGAAGTATATGTGAGGGAGAAAATATGGGCCTCCCTGGTGGCTCAGTGGTAAAGATTCTGCCTGCAATGCAGGAGACCTGGCTTTGTCCCTGGGTCGAGAAGATCTCCTGGAGGAGAGCATGGAAACCCACTCCAGTATTCTTGCCTGGAGAATCCCATGGACAGAGGAGCCTGGCAAGCCCTTGTGGTCTCAAAGAGTCAGAAACGACTGAAGCACCTGAGCACACATACACGTGAGGAAGAAAATATAACTGACTGAGGAAGTTAGCTGCATCAGGAGGGAAGCAAGGCTATAAGGGTAATTAGGACCATAGCACCCCACTCTAGTACTCTTGCCTGGAAAATCCCATGGACAGGGGAGCCTGGTAGGCTGCAGTCCATGGGGTCACAAAGAGTTGGACACGACTGAGCGACTTCACTTTTCACTTTCATGCATTGGAGAAGGAAATGACAACCCACTCCAGTGTTCTTGCCTGGAGTATCCCAGGGACAGGGGAGCCTAGTGGGCTGTCATCTATGGGGTCACACAGAGTCAGACACGACTGCAGTGACTTAGCAGCAGTAGCAGCAACAGCAGGACCATGAAAATCTAGTAGAATCAATGGATTGTACATCCTGTTGGGTCAAGCATTGAGAATGGGGTTGAGGAAAGTAAGCTGAAAACATTAGATGTGGAAGTTCAGTTCAGTTCAGTTCAGTTCAGTTCAGTCGCTCAGTCATGTCCGACTCTTTGTGACCCCATGAATTGCAGCACACCAGCCCTCCCTGTCCATCACCAACTCCTGGAGTTCACTCAGACTCACGCCCATCAAGTCAGTGATGCCATCCAGCCATCTCATCCTCTGTCCTCCCCTTCTCCTGCCCGCAATCCCTCCCAGCATCAGAGTCTTCTCCAATGAGTCAACTCTTCGCATGAGGTGGCCACCTCATGTGGAAGTTATAGACTGACAATATCTACACATGGTTAGAAAAAAGCAGTTTGAATTCTCACAAATTTAAACTGAAAATAAAAGTCATATCTTTGATAATCATGAACTTTATAAATCACCAGCTTGTTTTGGACCTATTTTCCAAAAGATTCTTTGTACAATATTTAGCTCCTGCAAAAACAAAAAGAAAGCTATTAATCTACTCTATATCTATTTTTGTCATTTTTCCTAAAGCATTTTAGAAGCCATTGAAATAATTTTTGAGGATGACATCATTTTATCACATCTGAATATGAGTTTATTTTATATACTTTAAAAGTATCCCTTTCAAGCTTGCATACTGATTTATTACATACTTTTATTTATGCATTTGTGTTTATGTCCATGTATGTGTACAAAGAACAACTCTGGGGATTAAGGGCACTGACTACGCAGTTAAAAATCCAATTGTAATTTTACAGTTGGCCCTCCCTATGCATTTGTGTTTCCACATTTGGGGATTCAACCAACTGATGATCAAGTTGCTGCTGCTAAGTCGCTTCAAGTGTGTCCGACCCTGTGTGACCCCATAGAGGCTCCCCCATCTCTGGGATTCTCTAGGCAAGAATACTGGAGTGGGTTGCCGTTTTCTTCTCCAATGCATGAAAGTGAAAAGTCAAAGTGAAGTGGCTCAGTCGTGTCCGACTCTTAGCAACCCCATGGACTACAGCCTACCAGGCTCCTCTGTCCATGGGATTTTCCAGGCAGAGTATTGGAATGGGGTGCCATTGCATAGTACTGTATTGGAAAATGTCCTAATTTAAGTGGAACTCCACTGTTCAAATCATGTTGTTCAAGGATCAACTATATATATTTTTTATCTCTTCATAGCTTTTATGATAGATAAACTTTTATAATATTAATTCCAAAACTCAGTCATGTACTGAAACATCTTTAAAAACACATGTTCCCATAAAATAACACTTTCCATCTACTTTTATCTGCTTACAGTGGTTCATTTTTTTACCCTGTTCATTTTCCATCCTTCACATGTGTTTTGAAAGGTTTCAGAATGTCAACACATCTGTTTTTGGCTGCTAAAGCAAACATGTAGATCCTCTGCTTTTAGATAACTTGAATAGAGTCATTTTGTTATGCTATAAATGTTTGCAGACATATAAGCATTGTTAGAATTTTTTCTGTAAAGTTTTAATTTCTAGTAAATTCCTATTTCCTCTATACATAAGAGCTCTAGAAAAACAAAAAAACCTCTTTAGTATTTCAAGGTTTTGTAGGGAGGAGGGAACTTGGATCACTCGATTTAGCATTTCGCATATTCCCTGCAGTATGATAATGAATGTTCTATTTGTTGTATGTCTATTTTCATATAAAAAAGTCATGAAACATATTAGCATTTAAAAATTCTGGGAAGTCTTGTAGTAAAGAAATCTGACCAAGTTTGATATAGCTTTCCCCAAACATTACTATCTCATTGAAGGAATGCTTCTCAGAACACTTTGAGAAATATTGTTCTCTATATAGATGAGTAAACAGAGACACAGGATATTGATGGATTTCTTCTAAAGTTACGTGACTGTTTATTAGCAAAAAGGATCAGAACTAGTTTGGACTCCCAATTAAGTGCTCAATCTTCCTGCCATTTGTCTTCTGGTACTATTTTTATCCCTAGTGCCATGCTGAGCTATATTGGAGCCTGAAGCAAAAGGAAAAATCTATAACCCTAATCCTGTCTTCATTTAAGATATTGATATTTTCTTTTCCATTGATTTATTTATATATTTTAACTTAAAAATATTGTTTCAAATAAATATTTTGTACCTTGATTACTGAGTTTTTGGTTGCTCCTTATATTTTGCACCGCAGCGAGTTCATTTTCCTACCTTGACAGAGTTTGGAGTATCCCAGTAAACTGCATGTATTTTTATATTTGGAATGTCCAAATCATTCCATATTCCAAGTCTTCACATCAAAATCCAATCTTTGGTGACTCCCATTCTTAGCATGTATAAACGTTGAAATGTACCTATTATCCTTTGTTCTTTTATTTCTGGGAACAATGGAGTGTCTCTCCAATTTTTTGGTGTATTAATTTATAAATAACATGTATATTATAGCACACTTCCTCAAAGTCTGAAATTTTAATTGAATTATAACTGCCCAAATCTTCCATTAACCAGTTCTTATATATGATAGAGTAGACTTGGGGCTGAGATTATAGCTTCTAGTTCCACTTCATGAAAATGCATGTCACTAGCTCAGTGAACTCTAATACTACAGCATTTCCCAAAATGTGTTTCAGGGAATGGGGTGTTAATAGATTCAGGGGAGAAAAAAATATAGACATAAAATTAGCTAGAGAGATAAAGATCTGAAGGAAACTAAGGAGGGTCTTTATTTCAGGACTTTTCAGAGCCTTTAATATTCTAAAGTCCTTCAGGAATATACAAAAAACTTAGAATGCAGTGTTTCTTGAACATATCTGACAGCAGAATCTATCTGTCTGAATGTGTGTGAGCTTTTGTGTAGAACATCTGGCATGGCACTATTGTTTCAGATATTTTTGGAAAGTGCTTCTCTAATAGACTAGTCAAGCTGGGATTTTCTTTTATACAAAGTCTTTTTCAAAGTGTGTAATTCACTGTTCAATGATGCCACTTTGTTTTTCAATAATGGTTCATTTATCCCAAAGATAAGCTAAGACTCTTCTTGGGCATGGGAGAAATATTGCAAATTAATTGTTTTACCAAGTAGCAATTAATGAAAACATATTTTAATTTTTGGATCAACATGCCAGCCTTTACACAGCTAAGTAAGTACTTTTGTAACTCTCAAGTAGCTATTCTTCACTTAATGAAAGAGTTCCCCATAATCAATCATATTTGAAACAGCTTACTTGTTTACCCCTGTTGGCTCAGGTACTTCTGACCTGTTCACTTCAAAAGGAATTTTGAAAATCCAATCCTTCTTTCCTGTTATATGCTTATTGTTTTCCATATGTTATAATGCAGGGATGGGAGTAATTATAAGAAATAAGAACTCTTAATTTGCTGTTTTCCCTTAATCTCAGAAATGCTGACAAAAATGAGTCTTACCCCCCACCCTGTACTCAATTACTAATTGAAAAAATTAATATTGACCTGCTAAAATTTGAATAGGGAGTCTAAACTTGGTATTCCTGAGTATTAACTTTAAAATAATATTTAGAGAAATTTTTGATAAGTTGTGATAACAGTGCTTTCAACTTCAAAGACTTAATACCGATCACAATTTAAAATCATTGTAACTCCCTCTCCATCTCTTTTGTTTTAGTTGTAAACATAGCATGTCAAAGTCTGTAATGATATGCTACCCTTCAATAGCATCACAACAACTATCCAAAACATGCCCAGGCTTATTTGCATATGTTAGTTTTCATCTCTGAGCATCCCATTCATAGTACATTCCTTGGTCACACACGTGGATTCTGTTTGGATTAGCAAGTAATTTTCTTATCTTTAGCAGCATCTTCTGTAGCGTACTTTAAGAGTTTGAGTTTTTCCAAATGAAATAGGTAATTGTTGTTTATAAAATATTATGATGGCACTGAGTCTGTAGCAACTAAAAACAGTCCAGTGTTTGCTGCAAGGCATGAGGAGACAGTGACACAGCTCATTTCCTCAGCCGAGCTCTCTTTGCTGCCTTGTACAACACTTATTTCAAAGCACGCCACAGCTTAGAACTGTCGTGATCCCCATTAATATAAAATCATTGACCCCTGCTCCTGCTGGTGCGACTAAATTACATTCTGCTGCTCAGCGGCAGCCACACATGGGGCCAGCGCTTGTAGTCATCGCCAGGTGCCTTGATGCCAGCGCAGCCCCTCCTACACCCAGGGTTTGCCTTTAATGAGGATTAGGCACCTTCAAAGATCTAGGAGGACCCACTCCCAGGATGGAAGCCTTTCTAATGGCATCTGGACTTATCGTAGGCAGTAATTTAGTATCTCAGAGGAGACTGGAGAGAGATTCATTTCTCGCCTCTAAGAAATTGCAAGAATATGTGGTTTTGTGATTGACTTTTCCCCCCTTTTGCTCTGCTAGCACAAATTCAAGTGTGTTATACTTAACAATATAATGTTTTTATGAAAGTTGGAAGAAGGGTGTGGTAAATTATGACGTATCTCAGGTGGGGAAATTGCTTTTTGACACTATTATTATGTGATGTGCTATTAATAAGACTAAACCCACTCACAGATCCCCCACACTCAATTCATCTTTGTATTTCTGGTGGTGGAATTTCATTACTAAAGGATGGATAACCTGATCCTGAATGTGGTCTGTTTTCTCACTGTGTGGTCTCCATTACATCAGCACCTGACCCTCTCAGGCCTGCCCTTTCACGTGGTACCCTTGCTTTCTAAGAGCAAGGCCATCAGGAGTCTCAACCTTCCTGCAGTGGGTTTGGAATTTGCAGGAATATTCTCTGTGCTGCTACAGTGATCATTCTTGCCTTGATTACTAAGCAGGAGACAGGTAGAGAAATGCAGAAAATAGCCATTGAACACAGAAAACATTCTTTCGTTATTCAAATTCCTCTATTACATAAACCTCAAAAAAATGAAAAAAAATGAAAAAAAGGAATTAAGAATTACTCACACATATGGTATCAAAATAAGTGTGATTATGTGAATGTATATACATATATTCACACAATTATTTGCAATATGCTTAGATAAGTTCTTTATATAGCAACCTGTTATTCGATAAAAAGCTCAGAACTAATTTATCATCAGAATAAAATCTGGTGTTTGAAGTATAATTTGTGGAAAAATCGGATGTTTTGTCTACATATTACATAAAACTGAAGTTTGATCTGAGATAATTTGTACTCATAAATCAGTTGATTTTCTCTGTTTTAGTTATGAGACCAAATCATGAAATTTTCTTAGTCAAGTAACCTTCAACCAGATTTTACTTTTTAAATGTATTCTGGTAAGAAACTGTGCCCTATCTCAACCCATGAGCAAACTGTAACCAGCAGTCTAAAATGGGACAGAGTTTTAATCGGTACTGTGCTGATCATGGTGACTGCGTATGGAGACTGTCTGAATTTTCTACTCTATGATTCCTATCAGAAGAAGCACATGAAATCTTATGGCTGTAGGGGAGAATCTGCAAAGAGCTCTCACTAACAGCAGAGAGGTTAAATGGTCTACACTATTTGATTATAAATTTACCAAAATGATTTTTTGATAAAAATCCGTTTTAAATAAAAATCCACTAAAACCAACAATAATAAGGAAAAGTATAGAATTTCAAAGGACTGAATTTATCCCTGATATATAAATATAAATGATATAACTAAAAGTAAATTTGCTCATTATACTTTGTAAAAGACATTTTCGGTTTCCAAAATTATGTTTTTCCCTGAGGTCTGTTGCATTAAATTCAGTATCTGCATTAACAACTTGCTCCTGAAAGCTGATACCCAAACAGAGAGCCTTCTTTCCAGAAGGGTGTCCTAACCCCAGTCACACGTCTGCTAATTTGGCCTTTCTCTTAATCTCCGAAGAACTTGCTGAACAGAAGTGAAACTATGCACGTGCTAATGGCTCGCGCTCTGCAAACTCCCCTCTCTCCCTGAGAGTGTCTGGTGTGCAAAGCTGAGCTGGAACAAAGATACACTAATTATTCCCCATTAATTTGTCTGCTTGAATGGTCCTAAATACCAGAGTGATTAATTAGCGCAAGGCAGCCGGGGCAGGATGTCACACCCTTCTCTGCGTTTAAGTGTCGGCAAGGTTGTGCTCAAGTGTTGACAACAGCATATCTTTAATTTTCTCCAAGAAGAAAAGTTTAGTCAGTGCAATTAATTTGAGCTTGGCTGGCTTGCAAGAATAAATGTAACATGTGGAATGATATTACTGCTGTATAGGCATTTTTTTTGCCTCCTTGGGGTACAGTAAAACTTTTTTGGCAACTCTGTTATTGAATAGTGTATTTCTATAATTGTTTCAATTTGGCTTAATTACTTGTGTGCATTTTGCAGCAAAAAAAAAATCCATGGATCATAAACTAGAAATTATTATTCATAATAGGCTGGGATGGATATAGATGAATGAATGCACCGATAAGAATTAGAATGACATGACATTAAATTTGGTATCCTTTTACTGCCTGCAGTTGTCTCTTATGGACTAAAATATACAGTAATGTTATAAAATAATTTGAAACCACTTAACCTCTGAAGGTTATAATCAATTTACTTAAAAATATATAACTGAAAAGTTACTTATTTGACCTAATTTTTTGGAAGTAGATTTTGCTGAGATTTTAAGCTTTACAAACAGTAGTTTGCCGAGATTCGTCTTATATGTTACTTGTAACATAGAAGTCACTTGTAAAAATAATACAGTGATAGGCAATATTTAGCACTTCCGTTATATTCCTTATTTTTTGTAAATTTGTCAGAGTGCTTTTCATAAAAAAATTAACTCCATTTTAAAACAATTATGTACTGTTTAGAGAAATGAAATGAATCAAATAAAGTAGCTGCTTGTTCATACTGTTTTCCCTCTGTTTTTAAGATTAAACTACAAACATAATTCTGAAATAGAAACATAATACTATATAATTAGGAAGTAGTGTGTTTCATTTGTTACATTATATTTCTTGGCTGTTACTGAAATTTTAAATTAATTCATTTTGCTATGGGCATGCTGTTTTGTTTTGTTTTGTTTTCAAACAGTGGGAGGAGAAAAACAAAAATCAGAGAGTGCCACGCAGCCGCAGCCGGCGGCATGAATGTTCTCATCCTTTCTTTCAGAGTCTTCCTCCAGCTCTATACAAACCCAAAAGGCTATTCAGCGGCAGGGGTGGGAGCACCAAGGGAGGGAAGGAGTCACCTCTCCCATCTCTCCATGTATCTCATTGTTCATCACTTGTCAGTGTATTTCCCACACACCATCTCCAGCCATTCTGCCCCTCATCCTGACTGCTGGTTCCATGACCTCTATGACATTATTCTCTTTCCCTCCATTCCCTACATCTACAGTCTTGTTTTGTTTTTTAATTTTTCCCAGACTGCGATTGCTATAAGACTGTCACTCTGACTATAAAATGTAGAAAATATTTGTCAGAACAACTATAACAAAGGTTTCTCAGTACAGTGATGCCTGATTCCTACTGCATCATATTCTTGCCCTACCTCCATGCTTCTGCTTCCAGTTTCTTCACAACTTTTCACAAGGATTATTAAGTTTTCACTGAAGCAGCATGTGCTGTGAAGAAAGCACAATCCTCAGGATGGAAGTTTTATTTCCAGTAGTAGTTTTACTACTCATTAATAGTCCAATTTAAGTAAAAAATATTACTTAACCTATTGAGTCACTTCTGTAAATTACTAATATTTGCTCCTTGGAGATGTAAATGAAATAAGAAATATGATTCTTCATCCACTTGCCTAATATTCTGCGTTACTCTAGGTAGAACAAAGGTAGCTGTATTTTCTTGAAGCTTCACAATTTTTTGAATTTTGCTACATCTATCAGTTTAGTTCATTTCAGTCGCTCAGTCATGTCCGACTCTTCGCGACCCCATGAATTGCAGCACGCCAGGCCTCCCTGTCCATCACCAGCTCCCAGAGTTCACTTAAGACTCACATCCATCGTCAGTGATGTCATCCAGCCATCTCATCCTCTGTCGTCCCCTTCTCCTCCTGCCCCCAATCCCTCCCAGCATCGAAGTCTTTTCCAATGAGTCAACTCTATGGCAGGGCATAAAATTATTGGCAGTATTTAGTTAGTCAAAGCTAAGTATGGTCGATTCCTTGCCTCTCTGTGTGTATACACATGCTTTCCACATCAAGAGATGGAGTCTAGTTCTTCTGTTCTTGAATTTAGTGACACCTTCTCCTATGATTGTGGCAAAGTGATGGCCCAGGATTTTCAAGCTAGGTTGTAAGAAGCTTTGGAGTTTCCCCTGGATTATTTGGTATCTCTTGTACTTATGCTTCCTCTAGGAACCTGAGAGAAACTACATAAGAGAGCTACATGGATGCCATGTGTAGATACTCTGGTCAACAGCTCTAGCTGAACTCCCATGTGGCAGCCCACATGAACTGATCACTGTATTGGATGTCTAGCCCAATCGAATTTTCAGATGATACCAGTATCTGCCACCATTTGTTTGTTACCCCATGAGAACCTCCCAGTGAAAATCATCCAGCTGAGTCCATTTGATCCATGGAAATGTGAGAGATGATAATAAAACATTACTTTAAGCCACTAAGACTGGGGATGATTTGTTATATAGACAGAATAATGAAACAACAACAAAGCTGCATATTAGCATAATTTAAACTTTTTACATCACAGTGGCAAATCAATATAAAATTCACAGCCAGAACGTGAATAATTGAGCAAGGAATTGTATTTGTGTACATTAGTTATCTTCATTCATTCATCCATCCATCCATCATTTGACTACCATTTGCCAGAATTTTTGCTTGCTATATACACTGAAGAATTTTTATAAACAAAAGGTTTAGTTCCTCAAAGTGTATTGGTTAGAAAGGTATATTATCAAGATAACTTTTATAAATAACAAAATGAGATTTAAAATGCACTCTTAATAAACAGTTATAAGTTATTTTCAGAACTGATGTGAGATACCAGATTTTGAATTGCAATAACTCAAAACTCTTGTTCTTAACTCTAAATCACACTGATTCCTAAGTACAAGAATTCCTTCAACAGAAGCTTTAGTCTTGTCAATGCTTCTCACATTCTAGTGAGAAGTAAAATGAAAAACTCTGACTATAACACCAATTTCCCCCACTATTCCTTTATAAAATTATCCTGACAGTAGTGACATTACTCTCAATGTTTTAGAAAAATCAGTGTCAACACCATCTTATGTGCTGTGGACAACACTGGTCACACAAATCATACCTTTTGGGAATAAAGTAGATGAAAACAATTTAATTTATAGACTTAATTTTTTCAGAAAATATACATTTTCCCCTTTGCTCCTTGCCTTTAGCCTTTGACAGTTCTGTCTGCTTTTCTTTATCATTTTTGTGGGCTTGTTCCCTGCTGGACCTAAAGTTGCAAAACTCAAAGAGTGGAAATAGTTTATCAAAACAGTCTGTGCATCTTTGAAAGTGGAAATGACACAGGGCGGAATGTTTAGTATTCAGACAAGCAGCAGTTTGTAATATCTACAGCAATGACACACTCTCCCTAGTTTCTCCTTAGTGAGTACTTGGCTGCTTAGAAACTGGGAGAGGAAGATAGAAGAGGATTTTGTTTGGGGGAAACAAATAGAGGCCCAGTGGAGCTCAGCTCATGCTGAAAGCAGCAATGAGTCATGTAGATGATAACTGTGTTAAGAAACCAGCCCCATCTAATATCCAGAAAGGCCTTCTGCAACTCCTTCTTCACTCCCTCCAAAGTGTTAACACTGTTACAATGTTAGGAAGAGCATAGCCCAAGTAATGAAAAATTTTCTCTTTTCCAACAGAATATTTTGTTTAATTTCTCAAATTCTCATTGGAGTATACTTCGTTTACAATGTTGTGTTAGTTTCTGTTATACAAATAGCAAAGTTTTATAAGTCAGTTTTATATATATATATATATATATATATATACACACTCTTTTTAAAATTCTTTTACCATACAGGTCATGACAGAATATTGAGTAGAGTTCTGTGTACTATATAGTAGGTCCTTGCATGTGCATTTGTGCTTGTGTGCTAAGTCGCTTCAACCGTGTCTTACTCTTTGCCACTGTATGGACTCGTCTGTCTATGGGATTCTCCAAGCAAGAATACTGGAGTGGGCTGCCATGCCCTCCTCCAGGGATTCTTCTCTATCCAGGGATCGAAACTGCATCTCTTACTTCTGAATTGTCAGGTGGGTCCTTTACTACTAGTGCCATGTAGGAAGCCCAGAGTAGGTCCTTATTGGTTATCAATTTTATGTATAGTAGTGTATATATCCCGATCTCCCCAAAACAGGGTATTTATGGAAAACATTCACTTTCTTCTGCCCATAGGCATACTGAAACAAAGGTTTAGTGTCTAGTATTATATTGACTGTAGTATTTGTAAACTTTGATTTACCTGTAGCATCTAAATGCAAAATCAGTTTTAGTATCAGAGACTCTCATCAGTCCAAGGTCTGATGCCAAGCAGTTACATTGAAATCACCAGGAGAGTGTGTTTAAAATCTGGAATTCCATCTTGTAGGAATGGGACCTGAGAATTTGTTATTGTTCTCATCCCTGGTGGCTCAGATGGTAAAGCGTCTGCCTGCAATGTGGGAGAACCAGCTTCAGTCCCTGGGTTGGGAAGATCCCCTGTAGAAAGAAATGGCAATCCACTCTAGTACTCTTGCCTAGAAAGTCCCATGGACAGAAGACCCTGGTAGGCTACAGTCCATGGGGTTGCAAAGTGTCAGACATGACTGAGCGACTCACTTTCTTTCTTTTCTTTACCGTCACATTGGCTATGCCCAAGCTTTCTTCCATGAAGCTACAGTGCCTTGAGAGACTCTGTAAAAGGAACATTCGGTATAGAAAGGCACAGTGCGTGTGACCATACTGAAGTCTGAAATGTATTTAATTTGACTTAACCAAGACTTACTGGCCCTTCAAAAACATTTTTTTTAAACATAGTATTCCATGGATAACACATTGAGAAAATAAAGTTTACAAGAATGTTGAGATGTTCCTTTAATTAAAATTAAGCAAAGCAAAATTTTGCTTTGTAAAACTTATGTTTTACTCATATTCTCTTATGGTATTTCCTATAAGCTTGACCTTTTCTTTTTTTCAGTTGCTTACTCTCTGCTGTTAACTAATATGTTTTTAACTATAATAATATTTTTTAAAATAGAAATTTTTTTTTTTAAATATAGAAATTATCTTAAAATTACATGTGTACCTGAAATGTTTGTTTTCCAAGGAACGTATGTGTTACTCTACTCATTACTTCAAAGGTCCAGTTCTAAGAATTTACAAAAATAGAATCAAAATATTTCATTACAAAGTAAATGGTCACTAGACCACCACACCATATCCTGTCTTGTACTGTATGTAATTAATTGTGGACAGGAATCTTCCCTCAATTGACACAAAGCTACTAGAGGAAATAGATACCTTGCTCATCTGGCCAGGCTCAAAAGCCTTTGCTGAGTTATGTTGATTCCTGTTGATTCCTGTAACCAGATTCTGCTGAATCATGATATCAATGTCCAGATGCTGTTCAATGTGAAGAATTCACATGCTTCAGTAGTTTGCTAACCTTATCAGGTTTCTGTGATTTGCTATTTTTCAAAGATAAGATGATTCTTCATCTTCAATTTGCATATTGGAAACATTAATAATCAACATCAGTTTATCCTCTACTTCAGTAAAAAATCCAATCTATTTCTTATAAGCTCCTTGAGGACAGGGATTGTATTTTTGCTTCTTTTTTGTTCCTCTTAGACGTATAATACAGTTTTACACAAAAGTGTTCAAGAAGTATCTGTGGAGTGGATATGAATCACCAAAAGGAATACAAGTTGAGCCACTTATGATCATTATGACTTGCTTGATATAATAGTTTTCTAAAAAGCAGAATACCAGACTTGATGTTTATGGCAGCGTAGTGCCAACTGAGGGCTGCTTTCTGCGCTAAATGGATTTTCCCTCTTTGCTTTCTTCTGTTTCTTGCTGTTATTCTTACTCATTTCCAAAGCTCTGAATATTCAGCTTATATAGTTAAAAGTTAAATTTCAAAGATAATGAATTTCAGAGTGGGGGTTTTGTTAACAGCAGCAATAAACAAGTGAGAGTTGCATTACACTGTGACAAAAGTTCTTCAGCTTCTATGGGCCCCTGTGTTCGTAGATGAAGTGCCAAATGGAAATGTTCAATAAAACATGTGTGAGACTGCACAATAGAACAGTCCTTACATTTTACATCAAGCTGCATCAGGGTCACGGGAGGTGTTTTATTAGCACAGTCAACAATAATATCGTGATTTTTATTAGGAGGAAAAGACAGTGAGAGACTCCTAATTATTTTTCAGCCTGAGGGGCACTTTTTCTTAAAATGAGTGTTAATTTGATCATTGTCGTGCAGTTCACAGATTTACATGAACTTATTTCACTGTGACACATGGTTAAGAACCAGACTAAGATTGTTGCTTTATTAATGGTTTTCAGTAAATGTATTCAAAAGTGCTAACTATGTGGGTGTATGGATGATATTGATAGCACTCAGAAGGTTGAATCCTTTTGGAAGTAGCTAGCCTGAAGCCCTTTTCACATGATACTTTCTTTGTTCATGCAGTGAGATGTTAAGCCTACAAGAATGAAATAAAATCCCAGTGAAATAAGAATGGTGTTGTCTCAGATATTACCAAAGTGGCTTTTCTAGAAATGTTTCCTTTCTTGTTTTCCCCTTCCGCCAGTAAGGCAGGTATTAGAGACATGTAAAAGTCAGTGATTTTTCAAAACACTTACTTTGGCGTGATCAACAAAATGCTGCACAATGTTTTTGTTGTTAAATATTATAGAATAAGCATAATCTACTAAGCCTTACACTAACAATTCTTGCCGAGTATATTTCTGAAACTTATTTATTCTGATTTTCTTTTTGATCTGCATACATTATACTAAACTGGAAATAAGAATCTTAAACTAGTAGTTACCAGGTTCATTTTAATTTTATCTATTCTTTTTACACACATCATTAATTTGGTAAAAAGTCTTACAAAAAATCTTCTGCCCTGATACCATAAGATATTCTACACCAGCCATATTTTTGATGTAGAAAAAGTCTTCAAAAAGGGCAAAAGTTTAATATGTAGAAGGAGGGAAGCTGTGACTCATTCTGTAGGGTTTTCTATTTAATTTAAAATTGACTTTAAATAATTTAGAGAATTTGCAATATACCCTGAATTGGACTCAGAAAACTGGCATTTTTTTACATAAGAATCTCAATTTGAGTAAAAATCCCCATTTTTGAAGATGAATTTTAAATGTTATATTACACATATAAAACTGACTTGTAAATTATGAAGTATATCAAAATTTTAAGTTGCTGTCCTCACTTGAACTATTATTCTGTATGTGGCCATAAGACCATTCAATTTCTTTATACATTTTTAAATGATCAAAAACTACAGAAAATGTGTCACATATCATTCACATAACAGAGTAATCTTAAAAGACGTATGGTGAGTAGATGCTAATAAAAAGTTGATGCTTATCCCATGGCAAACCTAGTACATAATTCATGTTTTTAAGAACATCCTCGTTGTTAAAACTGCTTGAGATAGCTGCTTTTACCACTTACTAATGGGAATTAAATTTGACAAAAAATGGATTGAAACAAAGTTAACCTTGCTACAAACAAGAAAGTAAATACAGTATAACTTTCAAGTATTATTATAGATCAAAAATAATTTTAAAGCATTATAAGGAAATATTCTCAATTATACTTTGCTTTTCTTTATAGGGAGTTAAGATTTTTTTCCCAAGCACAATTTATATGCTTGAATATGTTTTTTATATTGGAGAATATACCAATATGAAAAAGAAAATTTTCCATGTGTGTTATCACTCATTAACCAATCCTCTCTTTAAAGCATGTTAAGATTCCAACTTTCCAAGAATTCAGAAGCACAATTATAGATTTTTTGCACATGCAGACACTTTGAAAAATCATTGAATCCATTTGTCAGATTCTCAGAAGAATTTGGGAAATTTTGTTTTATCTTTTAATGGCACTTTCCCATGACTCCTTTCAGTAATCTTGTAGTTCTGTTTTGTACCAGTGGTTTGCAGTCAAGGTGTCAACGAACTGTTTCTACTTGAGTAATATTAATCTCATTGAAAAGACAGACTCCAATATTCTGAGTCTCATAGAACCTCTGCACAAGGCACTGGGACACATCTGGCTATGAACAGTGTCTGTTATCATTCACACTCTTAGCCTTAAAAAAAAATTGATTGGGAACATCTTGAAGTCACTTAAATTATTTCTATGGCATCTCACAATATATCCCATACATGTTATGTTTAAAGGTCATCTGAAGGCCTCAATGAAGATATTTTGATAGAGAAAGTCTCTATTGTGCCTACTGATTTGGCTAACCAGCAGTCATGATTCAATAATGCCTAATGTGTTATAGTAATATAAAAGAGAATTTTAACTTCAGTTCAGTTCAGTCTCTCAGTCGTGTCCGACTCTTTGTGACTCCATGAATTGCAATACACCAGGCCTCCCTGTCCATCACCAACCCTTGGAGTTCACTCAAACTAATGTCCATCAAGTCGGAGATGCCATCCAGCTATCTCATTCTCTGTTGTCCCTTTCTTCTCCTGTCCCCAATCTCTCCCAGCATCAGAGTCTTTTCCAATGAGTCAACTCTTCGTATGAGGTAGCCAAAGTATTGGAGTTTCAGCTTTAGCATCAGTCCTTCCAAAGAACACCCAGGACTGATCTCCTCTAGAATGGACTGGCTGGATCTCCTTGCAGTCCAAAGGACTCTCAAGAGTCTTCTCCAACACCACAGTTTCAAAGCATCAGTTCTTTGGTGCTCAGCTTTCTTCACAGTCCAACTCTCACATCCATACATGACCACTGGAAAAACCATAGCCTTGACTAGATGGACCTTTGTTGGCAAAGTAATGTCTCTGCTTTTNTGTCTGACTCTTTGTGACCCCATGAACTGCAGCACGCCAGGCCTCCCTGTAGGCTGTCTCTTATACACATCTCTCAAGAGTTTTCTCCAACACTACAGTTCAAAAGCACCAATTCTTTGGTGCTCAGCTTTCTTCACAGTCCAACTCTCACATCCATACATGACCACTGGAAACACCATAGCCTTGACTAGACGGACCTTAGTCAGCAAAGTAATGTCTCTGTTTTTTAATATGCTATCTAGGTTGGTCATAACTTTCCTTCCAAGGAGCAAGCATCTTTTAATTTCATGGCTGCAATCACCATCTGATCACTGCACATGGTGACTGCAGCCATGAAATTAAAAGACATTCCTTGCAAGAAAAGTTATGACCAACCTAGATAGTATATTAAAAAACAGAGACATTACTTTGCCAACAAAGGTCTGTCTAATAAAGGCTCTGGTTTTTCCAGTAGTTATGTATGGATGTGAGAGTTGAACTGTGAAGAAGGCTGAGTGCCAAATAATTGATGCTTTTGAACTGTGGTGTTGAAGAAGACTCTTGAGAGTCCTTTGGACTGCAAGGAGATCCAACCAGTCCATTCTAAAGGAGATCAGTCTTGGGTGTTCTTTGGAAGGACTGATACTGAAGCTGAAACTCCAATACTTTGGCCACCTAATGCGAAGAGCTGACTCATTTGAAAAGACTCTGATGCTGGGAGGGATTGGGGGCAGGAGAAAAAGGGGACGACGGAGGATGAGATGGCTGGATGGCATTACCGACTCAATGGATATGAGTTTAGGTAAATTCCGGGAGTTGGTGATGGACAGGGAGACCTGGCATGGTACGATTCATGGAGTCGCAAAGAGACGGACTCAACTGAATGGCTGAACTGAACTGAACTGAAAACTATAAGCTTAACTTTTGGTCATATGCCTGCCCCTATGTATGGAAAGCAACAGCTACCAAAGATAGAATCATTCAAGTGCATTGTAGTAGCAATATAAGTATAAGCTGCATTGCCCTAAGTGTGAAACATGTTGCTAAGTGGTAAATAACTTTCATTATTCTGGAATAAATAAAAGGCATACTTCCATCATTTTATATCATGGCTCAATTCCTGGTATTTCCACTGATGAAACTATATAAATAATAGCTTAAGTTTATTTATAAATTTGATGTAGGCTCTATGTACTGTGGTGTTGAAGAAGACCCTTGAGAGTCCTTTGGATTTCAAGGAGATCCAACCAGTCCATCCTAAAGGAAATCAGTCCCAGCTGTTCATTGGAAGAACTGATGTTGAAACTGAAACTCCAATATTTTGGCCACCTGATGTGAAGAGCTGACTCATTTCAAAAGATCCTGATGTTGGGAAGGATTGAAGGCAGGAGGAGGAGACAACAGAGGATGAGATGGCTGGATGGCATCACTGACTCAATGGACATGAGTTTGAGTAAACTGTGGGAGTTGGTGATGGATAGGGTGGCCTCACATGCTTCGGTTCATGGGGTCGCAAAGAGTTGGACACGACTGAACTGAACTGAAGTAGGTGCTATTCACACCCATATTAGTATCTTGGCAATGCATTAAAAAGTTATGCAGGACTAAGGGCTGTATTTTGCAGGATATCTAGGGTCTCTAGACTCTACTCAGTGCCAACATTTCCCCNTGGTGATGAATAGGGTGGCCTCACATGCTTCGGTTCATGGGGTCGCAAAGAGTTGGACACGACTGAACTGAACTGAAGTAGGTGCTATTCACACCCATATTAGTATCTTGGCAATGCATTAAAAAGTTATGCAGGACTAAGGGCTGTATTTTGCAGGATATCTAGGGTCTCTAGACTCTACTCAGTGCCAACATTTCCCCCAATCATTGTGACCACCAAAAAAGTCCCTATATGAATTTCCATTATCACCCTTATTATAACAATTAGGATTCTCATCTATTTGAAAGGATTGGCCACTGGTTCTGTTCATGCAAACAGGAAATTTCCCTTTCATATTCATTAAGATAGCTTCCCTGAGTGGTCTTATTTTTTCCTTTCAGCCAAGTTTATCCAGAAAATTGATAGCTTTTATAACATGAAAGCTGAAAAGCAAAGTTTTTGATAAATTCACTGGCTGATAATGGTATTTGATTTTTTTTGACAAACTTAATCATCCCAAAGCTCTATTCCTACACATATCTGTTTACCACTCAATCACTTTCTCCTGCCTAAAGAGTTATTTATTACAAATAAATTTGCTGTGAAACAAAAGAAGGCAACTTTAGTTATATTTTATATGAAACATTTCATGAACGTTCTATTTTCGAATGTCTCTATTCAGGTGAAACCCAGGGTGTCACACGGTGCCCTTTGGGCATTAAGATGCTCTGTGATGCATGTTTCTTCCTTTCTCTGGTATGCTAGTTCTTTCTGAAGCCTTGCTTTTACAGCCTCAACAGAAATTCCTAGATTCAGTCAGGTATGCTGTCCTTACTTCATGACATCTTGTCAGTCAGTACCTCAAATGGTGAAAGCTTGTTATGTGGAAGAACATCCTTGATCAAGTACTCCTGCTGCTGCTGCTGCTAAGTTGCTTCAGCCGTGTCCGGCTCTTAGCAACCCCATGGGCTGCAGCCTACCAGGCTCCATGGGATTTTCCAGGCAAGAGTACTGGAGTGGGTTGCCCTTGCCTTCTCTGAGTACTTCTGCTAAGTTTCTTCAAATAACTCTACTTTACTGTAATGAGTTTCTATTATAAGCATTCTATAAAACTGTATTTATTCAAGAATCAATTTGTCAAGCAGGTGATATGAGCCTTGACCTAGGGCGGTCATTTCTTAATGGACCAAAATAAATTTTTCAAAATTTATTTATTGCAATCCACAATCAAGTCTTTTCTTGATGGACCAAATAATAAAACATAATTTTAAGTTAATTATTAGAAAAGCAATTATAACTAAAAATCAATAATGAATTAATAGTCATTGGAATATTTATTCATTTAAATTCATTGTATAAAAGAATATAATATAACCTAAGAATATATAGTAATATAATTGAGGGGGCAGGTAGAGTAGGTTCACAGTTTCTATTGTTTCTAGTGTACTGAGGTGAGTTCTAGGTGATCACAAGGGAACAAAACTCCCACGTCTCCAGTCTCTTCTCGGGCTAAAACAGTCTGGCTGAGGCAGACTGACTTAAATATCCAGAGCATTGCAAACAGACTAGATAGACTTTTATGTGGATTGCAATAAATAAATTTTGAATAATTTATTTTTTGGTTACAAAACTGCAGTGAAAAAGCAAAATTGACATCTTGTCCTGCCTGCATTATGACTAAGCAGGGCTTCCCAGGTGGCGCTAATGGTAAAGAACCCACCTGCCATTGCAGGAGACGCATAAGAGATATGGATTCAGTCCCTGGGTTGGGAAGATCCCCTGGAGAAGGACATGGCAACCCACTCTAGTATTCTTGCCTGGAGAATCCCATGGACAGAGGAGCCTGGTGGGCTATAGCCCCTAGGGTTGCAAAGAGTCAAACACGACTGAAGGACTGAACACGCATGCCTTATAGGTCAGTCAGAAATAAAAGTGAAGCAAACAAACAAACACCTTTACATTATGAGGTAAGCTAAAGTAAGCAAAACAAAAACAAAAACAAAAAAACCCCCATCTAATACTAGTTGTTTAAATCAACGAAGAATTCAGTCTTTTCCTCAAAGTGGCCAGCTTCCTAACAAATGAAGTTAATCCTACCTTGGCAGTACTGACACCTACGGATAGGTGAAGACTCTTAGATATAGGGTAATCATTTGAGGAAACAGCTGTGTTTTTTTCCGCCTTAGTAACCAACCATACATTAGAGTATTAGTTTTCTTTACACATTCATTTCAAACTGTGTTCAATAAGATGTTTTTTTCAGAAGACTTCTTCATAAGCAGTTTGCTTTTGCAAATAAATATTTTAATAGGTGTTTTTGACTCTAGTCTTATATATTTAAGAGAGTATTAATTTAAAAACAAAGAAAATTGCAAACTCTGTGTACCCTTACTATGAATTCTACACTCTTTAATGATCCAGCTTTTAAACCTGTTTTTCTAAAATAGATTTAAGTTAAATTAACTCTATTGAAATGAGTAATAAAATGATTTACTCCTCTCCATATATTTAGGTAGCTGCAGAAAACTATATCAAATTCAGTCATTTCACATTTATTTATTCAACAACACCAAATATATATTATGTGCCAGACACTATTTCAGCCGCTGAAGGTGAAGGAATGAACAAAATAGATGCAGGTCTTGTTGCTATGGGGCTCACATTCTAATAAACTATAAATATATCATAAATTACATGTAATATTAAGGATAATTGATTTTACATGGTATAAACATGGCTAAACAACTGGGGCTTCAGATTTCATTTAAAATTACCTACTATTTTCATAGGAAGTGTTACTTGGAGAAGAAACTCTGAAGTAGAGGATTTATTAATCACACGAAAGGAGAAACACTTAGTGACCCCTTTTGAATGTAATGGCTGTTAAGATGGCTGATAATCTATTTTAAACCTTTGCATTTTAAGAGAAGATTGAAAAATGGAACAGCTCAGCAAGGAAAGTCTTTAACAAATTAGGTAAAAATTTCATGAAAAAGTTTTAGACGCTAGAGTAACTCCATTCACTCCATTTAAACAAATACTAATTCAGCTTTTAGAAGTATTGGGTTGACCAAAAATTTCATTTTGGATTTTCTGAAATATCTTATGGAAATAAACAAATGAAATTTTTGGCCCTCTAATATCGAGGAAGCCATTTGCTCACTGAGTAAATTTGGTTCAACATTTATGCAGAAATCATTGTAAACTCCATTTCAATTTTGGGGAATACAAAAAAAATACACAGTGATATTTCCACCCTCCCTCATTATGAGCTTCTTGAACTTTCCTTCTGAAATGGATTTATATATGTATACACACACACACACACACATCTCGTGGCTCAGATGTTAAAGAATCTGCATACAATGTGGGAGACTCAGGTTTGACCCCTGGATCAAGAAGATTCCCTGGAGAAGAGAATGGCTACCCACTCCAGTATTCTTTCCTGGAGAGTTCCATGGATAGAGTCTGGTGAGCTATAGTTCATGGGGTCGCAAAGAATTGCACATGACTAAAGTTCAACATTCAGAAAACAAAGATCATGGCATCTGCTCCCATCACTTCATTGCAAATAGATGGAGAAACAGTGTCAGACTTTATTTTTGGGGGGCTCCAAAATCACTGCAGATGGTAACTGCAGCCATGAAAGTAAAAGACACTTACTCCTTGGGAGAAAAGTCATACCCAACCTATACAGCATATTAAAAAGCAGAGAGATTACTTTGCCAACAAAGGTCCATCTAGTCAAGGCTATGGTTTTTCCAGTAGTCATGTATGGATGTGAGAGTTGAACTAATAAAGAAAGCTGAGCACCGAAGAACTAATGCTTTTGGATGGTGTTGGAGAAGACTCTTGAGAGTCCCTTGGACTTCAAGGAGATCCAACCAGTCCATCCTAAAGGAAGTCAGTCCTGAATGTTCATTGGAAGGACTAATGTTGCAGCTGAAACTCCAATAATTTGGCCACCTGATCCGAAAAGTTTGAGTAAACTCCAGGAGTTGGTGATGGACAGGGAGACCCGGCATGCTGCAGTCCTTGGGGTCGCGAAGATTCGGACATGATTGAGCGACTGAACTGAAACTGAAATAGAAGCAACTAACACACACACACACACAAACACACACACACACACACACACACACACACACACACGTATATATACAGAGAGAGAACAGCAATAGTCCTTAGGAGGACTTATGTTCCTTGAAAAAGAAAAAGTGATTATTACTGGCCTTACTCAGTTCAGTTCAGTTTATCTATTTGTCATGAAGTGATAGGACCGGATGCCATGATCTTAGTTTTCTGAATGTTGAGTTTTAAGCCAACTTTTTCACTCTTCTCTTTCACGTTCATCAAGAGGCTCTTTATTTCTTCACTTTCTGCCTTACTAAATGTTAGCAATAACAGAAATAAAGTTTATTCAATCACTTTGTGCCTGTTCGTGAGACATCTATCAAACAGCATAGATGTGCCCATGTAAAGATTATCTTTTGCTCGTTAGCTGACTAGAACCTCTAGTTCACATCATTCCTTTCAGAGTTAGGGAACTTGGGGTACAATCTATAGAGTCATTAGAATACTTGTCCTGTACATAAATTGTCTCAATGCCTCTGTCATGTGTTTCTGATTCCTCTTTCCTATCCTGATAAGGAGTCAGATGTGAGCGGCTCTGCTGTTCTGATAGAATGCTCAGCGAGGTCAGAGCCAAGTTGTTAAGGATGCCAGTAGAGTCTGGGGGAGTTTGAGGTATCCTGCAGGGATGTGAGAAGGGTGCTGGAGCTCACAGATTGTTGTAGATTTCATCCTGGATGGTTTACCGAGCACTTTGGGATGCCTGAGGTGAAAATTACAGCAATTTTAAGAGTCTGACACACTTTCCAGCTGATAGCACTAAAAACATGACTTGTAGTCGCCTTGTCTTTCCTTGTTTATTTCTTTGAATGAAGATGGCAGAATTGCTGTGTATGAACTATTACCCAGTATGTGAGTTTTTATGAATTAAATTAATTTATCCTAGAAAAATTCATTTATTTTTTCCCTTCTTTTGAGTAACTTATATAATAGAGCAGATTCACTATATTTTTCAAAGTTATTAGAGCCCTGGATTTTTAATTACTGGTTGGGACTCCAGCCTTTCTAGCAGAATTCAGGCTGCATACTGAAGGGAGGAAAAAGAAACGACAGATTATGCAGTATACAAAGAGGATATCAGTGACTCATTCTCACCTAAGACAACATTTAATCCAGTTGTAGTGCTCTGGAACCCTATCCCTCTTATTTTATTTGTGGGGAGGGGATTTGGATGTTACCAACCAGAACAATTAATTGCAGCCTCACATGACACATTGTTTTTAACAAAATTAAAATTATGAAAACTATAGCATTTCATGGATAAAAAAAATTGAATGTTTTTCATGTACAAGCAAGAACTTTAGCCTGTACTAAAGTTTTTAGTGCATTTCTCCTTAGCATGAAGTTGTATGCCTGAAATGAATTACTGATATTTTTATAACTGGTCACACCACAGAATTGGACTTGTCAGAATTTACTCTTAATGATTTGGAATTATTCTTTCAACTTATACAAACACCCTATTGTTGTTTCTCTCCTAGAATTTTAGAATCTATGAAAACCCCCAAATAAGCTTTTAACAGTTATTATAAAATGAGCCATATCTGAGGGCATGTTAAGATTTTCCTGTGGACAGTTTTGTGCAGTGCTCAAAGTTAGACCTCTAGATATATGTGAATTACATTTGTAATTCTAACATTAGAATCTATGTGTTAGTTTGAAAGACTCCGTATGTCAAGGACTGATCCCCCCTGCCCCATTCTTATGATTCCTTAATAGTATAATAATGTAAAGAGTAAATACTCTGTGGATGAATCAAAAAATAACTAGTAAAAGCCATGTGAATTTTTTAAATGATAAAAGAAAACAATATAAGATATCTTTAGTTATACATTACAAAGAAGCTGAATAAACTCAATTCAGTTTGAAAAATTATATAGTTCTGTTCTAGTTGTCAAAGTTTCATATATTTTATATGCATGGATACATCAAAGAGATTTAATGAATGAATATCTTCTGAGTACATCCTTTCTTCTTTCTACTATGACTGTTTCTTCTTCACTTAACCCTAATTCTGCTCTTTGTTTCCCCCAAAGTTTGCTAATCCATTAGCTCTTCCTCTCCATATCTCTTTTATAGATTTCTTAATGTTAGTAGGAATCAGCCTTCAGCAACCACATCATAAATCTGAGTGCATTCTAAAATCTAATTGTTTCAATGTTGTCAAATAAGAGTGACTGGTAAGAAAGGTCTGTGACTAAAACTTCCACTTGTGGATGTACATTCAGCTCTTCATATAGTCAAGAACTTTAATTCATAAAATATCTGTACAAAGAACAAAATGCAACTTTGCAATTATTTGCATAGACGTTACCACTTAAAATGAAGAGCAATACCTGTGACATTTGGGCTGTCTAGACAAAGGTTGTTTACCCAAACTAAATCCATTAAAGGTATGTCTCACACTGTTAGCTAAATCCTACTAAAAATATTCTTACTGAGTCCAGCGTGCCCTGGTGCCTAACTCCATGGCATAAATTAAGGTTCAGAGAAAGTCTCTTAACTCTTTCAGATCTTTAAAGCAAAAGGAACAATTCAGATAATCATTGAATTAATCCAAAATGCAGATATCTACATGATAAGGTTTATTTTATCACTGAAAGTTTTCATCTACACTAAAGACATGTAATTTCACCCTTAAAAATAGACCCACAAAAAATAGCTATTTACTAAAGCAAATAGGAATAAGATTGTGAGTGTGTGTGTATGTGTGATAATTTAGATAGCATATAAAGTTTGTGAAGTTTAGCCTATAGAAGTGGTTTATGGATGGAACAGTTGATTATCACAGCAAAATAACAGTAAGCAAAATAAATAGAGCTGCAAGAAAGGAATAGCAGGACTTGACATCTGCCCTGAGTTGTAATTTTATATCCTAAACACTTAGATTTACTTCTTTCATGAAATTTAAAAATTAGAGTCCAGTTTGTGATTTTTCCATTTTCTTATTTTTTTTTTTTTTTTTTTTTTGGTCTTATGTCCCAGGGACTAATTCTCCAGCTCTTATTTCATAGTTACCGCACCTTATACCCTGCCATTATTTTCTTTCTGAGAACACAGTCTAAAACATATGGAGCCTGAAACTCTTCAACCAAAGTTAAGAAAAAGCTGATGAATTATCAATAAAATTAGTACCAGAGGCATTACCACATACAAATCTCATCATTTGGCAAAAATGTGATGAATATAGAAAAAGCTGGGCTTGAGAATACATGTAGTCTAATTGCTCTTTTGTTGTCATTGATTTTCTTGCTACTCTAGTCATTTGATTTTTTTTTTTTTCCAAAATATCCCAAAAGTGCATTTCTTTCCCCATACCCTAAACTTCTGGAATTGTCTCTTCATGTGAGAACATGAACCAGTGTACCCAGATCCTTATCTATCCAGGCTCAACCAAAAACACCTTCTTGAAAAATATTTGGGTAGAGTGATTGTAATCGTTATTGGTTTGGTTTTTGTTAACCTTTATTTTTTGTTTGAGGAAGATTAAGTCAATCCACCTGGAGTTTAATACTGTATGTTACTATAGTAACTTTATAGCCTGTTTGGCTGTGACAAAGGGGCTTCATCTCTTCCATTTCATGCTCCTGTGTCGACCTACTCCCTCCCAGTGTTTTATTATATCTGTCTTTAAGGGTATCTGCGGGAGCCACAGCTGCTGTGCTTTTGTAACAGAAAGCAGTTTTCACTGTGTGAAATGCTGGGCTCTAAGAGGTCTTACAGGCTGATGGCATTATTGAATTTCAAAGCAAAGACAAACAACATTAAATTGTTTGAAGCTAATATTCATGTTTTCCAGTACACCATGTATTTTTCTAGAAATAGTATATAATCTATTTTCCAGAAAAATATATAATTGCTATCTAATGGAATTATGAATGAGAAAGTAGGAAATAACCCTAAAGTAAAATAAATTGAAAAAACAAACCCAAAGTATATTTGACATATATCAACATGGTATACTGTCTTTTTAAGGGGATGTTTCTACTTTAATCAGTAATTTGAATGTTTTATTCTTTTCAAGTTTTATAGATATCTAAATATTGTTTACTGAGCAACTTCTGAATATGTTCTTATAATTTATATATAAATGCTAACTAATTCACTTTAGCAACACTTTGCCAATTTAGGTTCTATTCTTAGACCAAGTTCTAGTAATGATCTCTTTTGAAAAAAAATGTGTTGGACTCTGTTATTCCCCAAGATAATATAGTTTTAGTGAACTCACAAATTATTTATAGAAAAGTACAGAGAAAGTACTTTTGATATTAGTTTTTTTTTTTCCTTTTTTTCCTGTTTCTCTTATTAGTTAGCCAAAGTATCTGTCCAACTTAAAACTTCAGAACATTTCTCCTCCCAAAGTGGTCCAATATTCATTTGCCTCTGTTCCATAGAAGGCAACTTGGGTGAGATTCTTTTTCAGAATATCAGTGCAGTGATCTTCCAGTTGTGTTAATTGTTGTGTCGGAAAAGCAGTGAACACTCAGTGCTATCTTGTTAACTTGCTAAGCATCTGGTCAGCAGGATAGTTCAGTCCCAGCAAGGCTCTTGACACCTCTGCCAAGGGTTATTGATACCTCACACACCCCAGCTGAGGCAGATTGTTTTAGTTGGGCTTCAGATCCATAGCATAGCCTGTAGTTAGGGAAAAAAAAAAAAAACACCACCACCACCAACAAAAAAAACCCCAAGTGATTGACAGCCCACACCTCCTGGGCCCTTCTTACTACCAGACACAACATCTGCTATGCCCTGTGGAGCAGTGAACCAACACACACCGAGAGAGAACTGTTTCTAGAATTGTCAGAGTGGATTTTGTTAACCCTTTGTAGTTACTCTCTGGAGAAAAGCATGAGATGGCTTTTATCTGGGGACAAGGATGGGGGTAAATATAGATTTAGGAAGAAATTAGAATCCCTTACTTAAAAAAGGAATTTTATTTCATAAAATATTACAGAAAGTGACCAAAAAAAAAAGAGAGAGAGCGAGTCTAGTACAAGTGCCTAGAAATAACCTCATTGCTGTGCTTTTCTTTCATTGTCAAATGAAAGATCTGTCATATTCTTTCCCAGCATTATCTCTCAGAATCAGAGAAACTGAACTCGTGCAGAATAATGAATTAGTGGCACATGGTTTTGTTTTTTATTTACGCAGTGCTTTCAAGCCTAAAGGTTTTCATTACATCTAGGTTTATAAAAATTATTTTCAATAATTCAAAAAAGACTAGAAAGCCAGAATATTTAAGTAGATAGAAAGCCACAATGTGTCTATGCCAAACATTTAAAAGGCGACAGTACTGTGTATCTAGTATTCTGTGACTTTCAAAGTTGTAATGCTGAAATATGGGAGTCTATATATCATTTTAGGAAAACGATTTTTTTTGCTATTGACAACTCAACTACCCTGCTGATAGAATGCAAAATCCTATATTTGATAATAAATATGATTCATTAAAAATGAATTGAGAAGCTTTTGTAGACTGCCAGCAATATATAGGAACATTTAAAGTTTCCCCAAAGCAATTTCCAGGTTAAAATTGTTTTGACATTTTTGAAGAGCTCATTTTTGTGTCTGGATATTTTAAGATATCTTCTGAAACAATTTTTCACACTTTGTGTGTAGTAGTTAAAAAGGTAAAGAATAGGGAATAATGTTGAGGTAAAATTATCTAATTTCTTTATATATGTGTTCCCTGGTACTGACATGAATAAAATGTGAAAAGAGAATTTATATATTGAAAAAAAATATCAATGGATATAAGAGTAATTTAATTCATCTCTTTTCACTTGGGCCAGTAGTTGTCAGACTAATTTTCCATCATACTACCATGCATCAAGGTTAATACTTAAGGACTGTAATATCTCTGTTTACAGTACTTTAAGGACAAGCTATGCTACAGAGTAGCTGCAGCATTTTTATTATGTTTTTAGTAACACAATGTAATTAACAATATTATTATTTTTAGGCATACTCTTTACCTCTTGTCAGGATTCTGTTCAGTTCAGTTCATTTCAGTCCCTCAGTCATGTCCAGCTGTTTGTGACACCATGAACCACAGCATGCCAGGCCTCCCTGTCCATCACCAACTCCCAGAGTCCACCCAAACCCATGTCCATTGAGTCGGTGATGCCATCCAACCATCTTATCCTCTATCGTCCCCTTCTCCTCCTGCCCTCAATCTTTCCCAGCATCAGGGTCTTTTCAAAGGAGTCAGCTCTTTGTATCAGGTGACCAAAGTATTGGAGTTTCAGCTTCAACATCAGTCCTTCCAATGAACACCCAGAACTGATCTCCTTTAGNCTTACTACCAGACACAACATCTGCTATGCCCTGTGGAGCAGTGAACCAATACACACCGAGAGAGAACTGTTTCTAGAATTGTCAGAGTGGATTTTGTTAACCCTTTGTAGTTACTCTCTGGAGAAAAGCATGAGATGGCTTTTATCTGGGGACAAGGATGGGGGTAAATATAGATTTAGGAAGAAATTAGAATCCCTTACTTAAAAAAGGAATTTTATTTCATAAAATATTACAGAAAGTGACCAAAAAAAAGAGAGAGAGCGAGTCTAGTACAAGTGCCTAGAAATAACCTCATTGCTGTGCTTTTCTTTCATTGTCAAATGAAAGATCTGTCATATTCTTTCCCAGCATTATCTCTCAGAATCAGAGAAACTGAACTCGTGCAGAATAATGAATTAGTGGCACATGGTTTTGTTTTTTATTTACGCAGTGCTTTCAAGCCTAAAGGTTTTCATTACATCTAGGTTTATAAAAATTATTTTCAATAATTCAAAAAAGATTAGAAAGCCAGAATATTTAAGTAGATAGAAAGCCACAATGTGTCTATGCCAAACATTTAAAAGGCGACAGTACTGTGTATCTAGTATTCTGTGACTTTCAAAGTTGTAATGCTGAAATATGGGAGTCTATATATCATTTTAGGAAAACGATTTTTTTTGCTATTGACAACTCAACTACCCTGCTGATAGAATGCAAAATCCTATATTTGATAATAAATATGATTCATTAAAAATGAATTGAGAAGCTTTTGTAGACTGCCAGCAATATATAGGAACATTTAAAGTTTCCCCAAAGCAATTTCCAGGTTAAAATTGTTTTGACATTTTTGAAGAGCTCATTTTTGTGTCTGGATATTTTAAGATATCTTCTGAAACAATTTTTCACACTTTGTGTGTAGTAGTTAAAAAGGTAAAGAATAGGGAATAATGTTGAGGTAAAATTATCTAATTTCTTTATATATGTGTTCCCTGGTACTGACATGAATAAAATGTGAAAAGAGAATTTATATATTGAAAAAAAATATCAATGGATATAAGAGTAATTTAATTCATCTCTTTTCACTTGGGCCAGTAGTTGTCAGACTAATTTTCCATCATACTACCATGCATCAAGGTTAATACTTAAGGACTGTAATATCTCTGTTTACAGTACTTTAAGGACAAGCTATGCTACAGAGTAGCTGCAGCATTTTTATTATGTTTTTAGTAACACAATGTAATTAACAATATTATTATTTTTAGGCATACTCTTTACCTCTTGTCAGGATTCTGTTCAGTTCAGTTCATTTCAGTCCCTCAGTCATGTCCAGCTGTTTGTGACACCATGAACCACAGCATGCCAGGCCTCCCTGTCCATCACCAACTCCCAGAGTCCACCCAAACCCATGTCCATTGAGTCGGTGATGCCATCCAACCATCTTATCCTCTATCGTCCCCTTCTCCTCCTGCCCTCAATCTTTCCCAGCATCAGGGTCTTTTCAAAGGAGTCAGCTCTTTGTATCAGGTGACCAAAGTATTGGAGTTTCAGCTTCAACATCAGTCCTTCCAATGAACACCCAGAACTGATCTCCTTTAGGATGGACTGGTTGGATCTCCTTGCAGTCCAAGGAACTCTCGAGAGTCTTCTCCAGCACCACAATTCAAAAGCATCAGTTCTTCAATGCTCAGCTTTCTCTGTAGTCCAACTCTGACATCCATACACTTCCATTTAATTTACCCAATATTATGAAGAGAAGAAATTATTAGTTGAGTTTTATGATATTATATTATTGTCACTTGGAGTTATATTAGTGAATGAGTATGTACATATCTGGTATTTAAGATCCATTTGGTTCCAACAAATGTTTTTGTGTCAAAAGTTTTAGCCAAAGATAGATTATCTTCTAATAATCAAAAATTTTAAATACCTATATGCAGATAATTTAAGTAATACTTTTTTTTGCTATTTTGAAACTTTACCGTATGCCATGTTCATGTGTGTTTGTGTGCATGGATGTGTTCATGGTTGACTTCTATTTCATTGATGTATATATTCAATGGCATTCAACTGGCATTGGCTAATTCAATGCCACACAATTACATTATGCCTGGACATGTACTTGGAAAATACCTTAAACTTGACCTTTTTTCTCATTGTTTTCTTAAAACGTACTCTTTTATAGAAATACGTACGTTTTCTATAAAACATACTCTTTTATAGAAATACAAAAAAAGGGAAAAAAAGTTAGGTGTAATAGTTTGGTTTCTTACATGTGACAGAATCATATATTTTGTCTAGGAATAGGAGAATTTAGTTCATTCATGGTTGGGACCATCAGCAATTACTATATCTGTTATCTCATTTTGTGTTTTTTCTGTATCATGTATTCGAATCCTAAATTTTTACTAGATAAACTAAATTTCATATGGCTCCTATTTTAATAGCTCTATATTCCATTTCTATTCTATCAGTTATGCTTAATTTTTAGCACATATACTTAAACATATTTTTCTAATGTCAAGGGTTTATCATTACCTTCCTTCTTTTCCTTTCTCTCCCTCATGCTATCATCTTGACAATTTCATTTTCAGATTATCATTAAAAGCATCTTCCTTCGTTTCTTTTCCTCCTTCTTTTCTACCTTTTCTCCCTTTACATCGTCTTCTCAGGTAAACTTACTAAGTTTTAACAATCAATTAACAATACTATCTCATCATTCTCCCCCCTCCTTCTTTGTACATTTATAAATTCACTTTACCTTTTTTTTTTCTACTTTTTTGCTTTTTCATTTTACTGTTGGAGGAATATATCCTTGAGTTTTCCTTCTTTTTCATCCAAAGAGTCTCCATTTTACTTTAGAGAATATATTTCTTAAAATATTTCCTTACCTATATCTATTATATTCTTGTTTAGGCGGTAGATAAATAACAGTGCTTTCTTCCATTCTTAATATTCCTATTTCTAAAGTCTTTTGACATATTTCTTCACCTTTGTCATTTATCTCACTAACGTGCTTTTTATCAGTGTGCAATTATTGTTTTATATATGTATATATAAGTAATTATATTTTTCACATCAAAAACTCTTAATACTTATTTATGATGATCAGTTTTTATTTCATAAATCCTAGTTTTTTCCTCATCTTTCTATGTATTCAAATATACTTATTTTGCAGGTATTTTCTGATTTCCTGGTTAACTCACTTTTCAGAAAATAATTTATTTTCGTTCTTTATATGTTTTTTTCTTGTATGGGTCAATGACGCTGAGTTGGTTTCTTTTTTATTGTATTTCATGCATATCTGTGATTTTTTTTTAGTGCGGTGGTGCTTTAGTTTTCTAAATGACTGCTGTAACAACCACAGATTTGATTTAGTGGCTTAAATCAAAACTACATTGTCTTACAGCTCTGTAGTTCAGAAGTCTGAAATGAATCTCACTAGGCTAAAATCAAGGTGTTGGCAGATCTGAATGAAAAAGACTAACGTTAATATTGATGTAATATCAAATGATTATAATTGACAAAAAATAAAACATGTTTTACATAAACAATAGAATAGTAACAAAATTGATTTTGGCCACGAATAGAACTTCAGCTTCCTAGAGACTACATGCAGATCACATTCTCCTGCCATAACGAAGTAAAATAAAACATTGATGTAAAATATTTAAACAAAAATTACTCATGATGTATATTAATAAATCTATTATGAAATTGCTTTAAAAAGGAAACAAAATATAATTAGAAGGTCTTGAATAAGAACAAAAATACAAATATTTATCACTATGGAATATTGCCAAAGTTTACTCAAATGAATATCTGTAACTTTGAATATTTTGTCAAGTAAGAATATGGAAATGAATAATTTAAACATCGAACACTGAAAAATAAATACAAAGCTAATATAAATTTAAAAATGCAACCAAAGACACCAGGCATTGAAAAAACACCAAAAGTTGGTAAATCTAAGAAACATTTTAGTTGGTACACAGCCCAAACTTTGGTCTGAAAAGAAAATAGAATGTTTAAAATGATATTAAAAGTTGTTGGACTATGTGTATACATATTTTCTAATTAATTAAAAAACTTGTTATATTGAATTTATTTTTTAGAAATATGAATGACCATATTCCATATCTTGTTTGAAATATGAATTCCAATCCCAAATAAAGGCAATGCCAAAGAATGTTCAAACTACTGCACAACTGCACTCATCTTACACACTAGTAAAGTAATGCTCAAAATTCTCCAAGCCATGCTTCAACAGTATGCGAACCCAGAACTCCCAGATGTTCAAGCTGGATTTAGAAAGGCAGAGGAACAAGAGATCAAATTGCCAACATCCATTGGATCATAGAAAAAGCAAGAGAGTTCCAGAAAAACATCTGCTTCTGACTACGCCAAAGTCTTTGACTGTGTGGATCACAAAAAACTGTGGAAATTTTTTTTTTTTTTTTAATTCTTAAAGAGATGGGAATACCAGACCACCTTACCTGCCTCCTGAGAAATGTGTATGTAGGTCAAGAAGCAGCAATTAGAACTGGACATGGAGAAACAGACTGGTTTCAAATTGGGAAAGGAGTACATCAAGTCTGTATATTGTCACATTGCTTATTTTACTTATATGCAGAATACATCATGTGAAATGCTGGGCTGGATGAAGCACAAGCTGGAATCAGGATTGCCAGAAGAGAGAACAATAACCTCAGATATGCAGATGACACCACCCTTATGGCAGAAAGTGAAGAGGAAATAAACAGCCTCTTGATGAAAGTGAAAGAGGAGAGTGAAAAAGTTGGTTTTAAACTCAACATTCAAAAGACTAAGATCATGGCATCTGGTCCTATCACTTCATGTCAAATAGACGGGAAAACAGTAGAAACAGTGAGAGACTTTATTTCCTTGGGCTCAGAAATCACTGCAGATGGTGACTGCTGCCATGAAATTAAAAGATGTTTGCTCCTTGGAAGAAAACCTAGACCAATCTAGATAGCATATTAAAAAGCAGAGACATTACTTTGCCAACAAAGGTCCATCTAGTCAAAGCTATGGTTTTTCCAATAGTCATATATGGATGTGAGGATTGGACATAAAGAAATCTGAGCACTGAAGAATTGATGCTTTTGAACTATGGTGTTGGAGAAGACTCTTGAGAGTCCCTTGAACTCCAAGGAGATCCTTGAACTCCAGTCCATCCTAAAGGAAATCAGTCCTGAATATTCACTGGAAGCACTGATGCTGAAGCTGAAACTTCAGTACTTGGGGCACTTGATGTGAAGAACTGACTCATTGGAAAAGACCCTGATGCTGGGAAAGATGGAGGGCAAGAGGAAAAGGGGACAACAGAGGATGAGATGATTGGATGGTATCACCGACTCAATGGACAGGAGTTTGAAAGAGCTCTGGGAGATGGTGAAGGAGATGGAAGCCTGGCATGCTGCAGTCCATTGGGTTCAAAATAGATGGACAAGTCTGAACGACTGGAAAAAAAAAAGTACAAAACAAAACCCTGACTCAAAATTTATTTTGAAGTGCAACATAGCTAGCATCACCAAAAATTTTTCAGGATCATCTAACTTTAAATTTGCTGTGAAAGTGAAAGTTGCTAAGTCGAGTCCAACTCTTTGTGACCACATGGATTATATAGCCTATGGAATTCTCCAGGTCAGAATACTGGGTAGCCTTTCCCTTCTCCAAGGGTCATCCCAATCCAGGGATCGAACCCAGGTCTTCTGCATCACAGGTGGATTCTTTCCCAGCTGAGCCACAAAGTAATTAGACATCTTACTTTGCTATATAGTAATAGGCCAATGGAAAGACTAGAGAGTTCAGAAATAGACTCACACCTATAGAACACATTGCATTTCCAAAGATACTAAAACAAATCCTTGGGGAAAGTGTTTTCCACAAAGGAAGTTGAAATGTCCATATGGAATAACATGAAAGTCAAACTTGACTCCACACCAAACATAAAAATTAATTTGAGATATAGTATAATATAAATGAGAAAACTAAAGTCATAATGGTTCTAAAGGCAAACAAAGGAGATTATCTTGGCAAAATGAGTAGACAAATATTTCTTAGACAAGATATGATAAACAATTACTATAAGGAAATAAAATGAACAATTTGGGGACTATAAATAGTAGCCATAATGAGATGCCACTCAAATTACTGAACTTATAAAAATGAAAATACCAAATGTAGGTGAAGATTTGAAGCAATTGGAACTCTCACACAGTGCCACTGAGAATGCAAATGGTACAACCATTTAGGAAAAGATTTTAGCAGTTTTTGCAAAGTTAAACTTATACCTACCATATGACCCACTAACTTCTTTACTTGTTACTTTCCAAGAAAAGTAGAAACATATGTGTACAAAAAGATGTTTTAAAGAATGATTTTTGCATTTTAGTCATAAAAGCTGAAAGAGTCCAGAAAATCCACTGAGGTATAAGAATTATGTTGAATTGAAGGAATTTGAAATCCCTTATCAGCCTAAGAGCAGAACTTCCCAAAAGGCCTCAATAGTCATAAATCTCCCTCCCCCAAGAGCAACTCTAATCTTTTAATCTTCTTAAGACAGGAACTTGTTGGTACCATACTGGAACGGACATTGTCACAAAATTATCTTATATCTTATCTATTCTCTGGATGGAGGAGCCTGGTGGGCTACAGTCCATGGGGTTGCAAAGAGTTGGACATGACTGAGCAACTTCACTTCTTCTTCACTTATCTTTCCAAAAAGTCATCTCTTTTTCTGTAAACTACCCCTTCACTTCTCTCTTGTAAAAAGCCATTTGTTCTTCCAGATGTGCTCTCTCTTCCTAACCATTTCCTATTGAAAAGGTATCAGTTCAGTTCAGTTCAGTCACTCAGTCGTGTCCAATTCCTTGTGACTCCATGAATCGCAGCACACCAGACCTCACTGTCCATCACCAACACCCAAACTCATGTCCATCGAGTCGATGATGCCATCCAGCCATCTCATCCTCTGTCGTCCCATTCTCCTCCTGCCTTCAATCATCAGAGTCTTTTCCAATAAGTCAACTCTTCACATGAGGTAGCCAAAGTACTGGAGTTTGAGCTTTAGCATCAGTCCTTCCAAAGAAATCCCAGGACTGATCTCCTTTAGAATGGACTTGTTGGATCTCCTTGCAGTCCAAGNGCAGTGACTGTCTACAGTAATTTTGGAGCCCAAGAAGAGGAAATTTGTCACTACTTCCACCTTTTCCCCTTCTATTTAGGACTAAATGCCATGATCTTAGTTTTTTTTTTTTTTTTTTTTAATATTTAGTCTAAGTCCCCTCTTTCACTCTCACCCTCATCAAGAGGCTCTTTAGTTGTCTGCCATTAGAGTGGTATCATCCGCACATCTGAGGTTGCTGATGTTCTCAACTTTTAACTCCATCCCAGCATTTCTCGTGATATAGGTTAAACAAACATGGTGACAGCATGCAGCCCTGTCACACTCCTTCCTCGATCTTGAATCAATCAGTTGTTCCATACAGGATTCTAATTATTGCTTCTTGACCCATGTACAGGTTTCTCAGGAGACAGGTAAGATGGTCTGGTATTCCCATCTCTCTAAGAACTTTCCACAGTTTTTCATGATTCACACAGTCAAAGGTTTTAGTATAGTTGATGAAACAGAGATAGTTGTTCTTCTGAAATTCTCTTGCTTTCTCTATAATCCTGTGAATGTTGGCAATTTGATCTCTAGTTCCTCTTCCTTTCCTAAACCCAACTTGGACATCTGGAAGTTCTTGGTTCACATAATGCTGAAGGCTAGCATGCAAGATGTTAAGCATGGCCTCACTAGCATGAGAGATGATTGCAATTGTTTGATGGTTAGCATATTCTTTGGTACTATCCTTCTTGGGGCTTGGGATTGAGGATTGACCTTTTCCAGTCCTGTGGCCACTGCTGGGTCTTCCATCTGGAAGACATACTAAATGCGAAACTTTGATGGCATCATATTTGGGATGTACTGTATTTCAGGCTGTTTCCTAAATTATGAGGGCTATTCAGTTTCTTCTATGGGATTCATACTATTCTTACATTAGTAGATACAGTGGTCATCTGAATTAAATTTGCTCATTCCTGTCCATTTTAGTTAGCTGATTCTTAGGATGTCGATGTTTATTTTTACCAGCTCCTGCTTGACCACATCCAGTTTTCCTCGATTCCTGGACCTATCATTTCCAGGTTCCTATACAATACTGTTCTTTGCAGCATTGCATTGCAGCATCTGATTTTACTTTCATCACCAAACACATCCACAACTGAGCATCATACCCACTTTGGCCCAGCTACTTCATTAATTCTGGGGCTATTGGTAATTCTCCTCCGCTTTTCTGCAATAGTATATTGGTCACCTTCAGACCTGGGAGACTCATCTTTTGATGTCAAATCTTTTTGGTCTTTTTATACAGTTCATGAGGTTCTCACAGCAACTTTATTGGAGCAGTTTGCCATTCCTTCCTCCAGCGGATCATGTTTTGTCAGAACTCTCTGCTATGGCCTGTCTGTCTTGGTTGGCCCTGCACAGCATAGCTCATAGCTTCATTGAGTTATGCAAGTTCCTTTACCACAACAAGGCAGTGATCCATGAAGGGGGATGAAATATTAAATAGTTCCAAACTGAGGAATATTTTGCAAAATAACTAATTTGTACCCTTGATAATTTCAGAATCAATAAATAAAAGGACTGAACAAAGATCCATAGCACTATGTGATGCCATACAGTACCTAGACTGGGGAAAAAATAGTTATAAAGGGCATTCTTGAATCAATTTGTAAAATTTGAATATAAACTATTGATTACAAAGCTGTACCATATTACTATTAAGTTTTGTGGCTTTGATCATTTTACTGTAGTTAGAATGTCTTTGTTCTTTGGAAAACATATTAAAATATTGAGGGGTAATAAGAAACAATGTCTCCAACTCTGCCTCAAACAGTTCAGGAAAAAAAAAAAAGTATATCTACAGATGTCAGAGAAATAAAATCATAAAATAGTTGGGGCAAAATAAGTAACTGATAAATTGGGATAAATGGCTTATTGAGGTCCTAGAAATATTCTTGCAAATTTTCCCTAAGTCTGAAATGATACTATATAAAAACTAACAAGAAAAGTAATACACAGTCCTTCATCTGAGGATTCATAAGTACACTTCCAATCTTGCTAATTGTAATCCCAACTTGGTGAACACTAAAAAGTGTTGTCAAAGATCACCCTAAAGCTCACTGATAATTGTATATAAATTTTATAGGGACATTTTAACACTGAAGTATATTATTTATTGAATTATATTTTATTTTATTAAAAATGTATACTTAAAGGAAGAATCCTCTATAATTTACAATATATTTATCCCCTGTAATATGACAGTGTTTCATGGATACTATTTTAATATCATACTGAAAATTTAGAAACTGTGATTCTAAAGTTGCATCTGTTAGAGTCCTATTTTTATATGATTTTCAAATTCAGATTATGTTATTCCACTACTTTTATTTATCCCATGTACTTTATCCATTCATAACTTTACTGTTCTATTGATTATCCAATAATATATGCTGGTTGGTAATAAAATGTGTTATGATTCAACAGCACAGGTTTTCTTAAAAACTCAAGAGGTCAGAGTAGAACAGATGGGTTGAAGCTTTGGACTGAAGAGAATATCAAAACGACCTATTCTTACATTTCACAATTCTCTTTTCCTGGATCATAACTTCCTTCAGTTGATTCAAGCTAAATAATGCATTGTTTATTAAGTATAGTCATTCATAAAGCAAACATACAACGTTGTGCTTATGGCATTAAAGTTTAATATGGCATGGTGTATGAGTCAGGGAATATATTCATAAACAACAATAGCTTATTAAAAAGTAGAAGTAAGCATGTTTAAACACATCCATATCTTTTTAAAGTAAAATCAGGTTCACTATTCTCATTGTTAAGTGAATTAAAGATATTTCAAAATAACCAGTTTGTCCTCCATTAACTGACTTTTCTATAGTGTCCAAAGCTTTCATTATGTACATGAAGTTATTCTTGCTTTTGCAAAACTAGAAATTATCTTTGTCACAGGTACTGCTCCTAAATAGACAGCTATCAATAACAGTGTCCATGTCCAGAGCGTATGCTACAGATATATAGATAACTAGGTCTGCTACTTACCGTATCTGAATAAAGAAAATCATAAAACTAATCATTCTCCTTAACTAGATGTGGTATAAAAATATACCTTCACACTCTATTTTCTGTACCTCAGTTAAATGCTATTGATAAATGCCTGATAGATATTCCTTTTTAGATTCCAATTTTCTACTGTTTCTGTAGGAAAGTAATGGTAGTTAAACTTTCATCTCTCACAAGTAATGTTTCTGATGATCAGGCTGACCTTCTTGGCTTCATTAATTCAAGATCTAAGCTGTCCTCATTTTAAGCTATCTTCAATTATACAGGATATAACTACTTTTATGTTGGGTTCTGTTTTACTTTTTATTTAAATTACATTATATTTGAATAGTAAAATGATGAGTGTTTTCCCCTGGAAATAGTTACCTAAAATATTACCAATTTATGCACATTTTTTTCTGAAATACAATAATGATAAACTTGTAACTATAATTTACATTATTAACATATTACCTTATTCCATATTTTCAGTATTCATGCTATTGCATTATTTTACCTCTGATAATGAAGTTTAAAACCTAGCCTGCTTTGAAATAGGACCTATATTTTCCCTACCCTTTTTGCCCTATTCTTTCTGGTGGCTAACACACCACACTATCAGCCAATTCGTGTTTTGCAAATTGGAAGTTCCTACTTCATTCCAAACTACTTTATGCACTGTTGGGATGTGAAAAGATATCACCATGAAAGCTCAGAAGAAAGTTTTGAAAGTGATGTATATAGAGATTCACCAAACTGATTTTAGTGGAACAAGGAGTAAACTAGGGGGCAATGAGGATAAATTGAGCATTTAAGCTGTACTATATTTGTGCTAAGCATTTATCAAATGCCATATTTATGTATATTAGATATAGAGTGTTCAATTTATATGTTCAAATTTGAAGAAAGGGGTCCTTTTCATGCAAACTTGGGTACAGTAGCCAACATTTATAATTTACTAAATGCAAGCTGTGTGTGCTTGTGTGCATGCTCAGTCCTGTCCAACTTTTTGGGACCCTTTGGAGTGTAGCCTGCTAGGGTTTTCTGTCTGTGAAATTTTCCATGTAAAATACTGGAGAGGGTTGCCATTTCCTACCCTAGGAGATCTTTCAAATCCAGGAATCGAACTGGTGTCTCTCGAGTCTCCTACATTGACAGGAGAACTCTACCACTGTGCCACCTGGGAAGCCCAAATGCAACATGGAAGCTATTAATAGCATCCTTTTGCAGATAAGGAACTAAATTACAGAGTTTAAATGACCTGTGAGTAAAAACTGAAGAGAGAAATCTGTGTCTGGAATTGATGCACTTCGCTTCTAGATTATTTTAGTCTGTTTCCCAAAACTAGTTGGAGGAATGTATAAGAGGAGAGATAATTATGCTCACATAATGAAAGAGATATACTTTCTTTTTGCAATTTAGTATATTTCAATTATATTTGGTAGATATTTATTAAAACTTACCTGGGAATGCTCAAACCAGGTAAAAAAAAAAAAAGAGAAAATTTCTTTTGGGGCCATTTAGCATATTTCAGTTAAAACCAATAAACATGTAATGAAGGCTAATTCTGAGCCAATACCTTCATCCCAATAGATAGAAAGATCTTCCTCTAGTAGTTCAGTTCAGTTCAGTTGCTCAGTCGTGTCTGCCTGCCTCTTTGCGACCCCATGAATCACACACAGCACGTCAGGCCTCCCTGTCCATCACCAACTCCCAGAGTCCACCCAAACCCATGTCCATTGAGCTCGTGATGCCATCCAANATAAGGCACACTCGTCCCCTGTCCAGACCTAAAGTGCTGACAGCATTTAGACAACTCCAGTCAATTCTCTTTACGGACTCTAGGGCCACAGTAGGGTTATCTTTGGATTTAGTTTCTTTGTCTTGTTACTCTCGTTCCTTTGAAGATTTGCAAATGTGACCCCAAATTGTAATCTTGTCAGTGTTTGTACTGTCCCAATGTCTTGATAGACAAATACATGACTTTCAGACTTGGATTCCACATGAATCTGTTTCATCTGTGAGATAAAATCTCTGTTATCTCCTCTCAGAAATCACTGGGCTCACTACTAAACTTGCTTTTTTATATTGAATCTTGAACATCCCTTCAAATTTTCTCATTTCAGTTTCACTTGCCTCATATTCTACTCTATTGTGTGAGCTTCATGAAATTACTTACTCTCCATTTTCTTGCTTTCCTTGCTTCTAACATATATCATCATACTTCATATCAAGTTCAAGATAGGGAAAATTATACCATCTTGTGTGAACCTTGCAATTTCAAGGACATTATGCTGTGATAAATTTGCTTCTTCTTATGCCAGTTGAAGACATGGATGAACGTTTCTTACAGCAGATTTCACAACCACAACAGACAAAAATATTACTGGGGATGCTGCCCATCATGACATTAGCTAAAATTCTTCTGCAAATCTCAGAGCATCTGGTATCAGTTTGACCTTCTGAGAAATATCATTTATTATATAAATATTAACAGTACCAACCACAGAATGGAAGTTGTCACTCTTAACTCTTACCAAAAGGACATTTTACTTAACTCTGATGAGAAGAACCACATGATAAAGTAGACAAGATCTCAGCATTTTGTCTTAGTCTTTCTCACATTTTTACTCCTCCAACTCAGAAGTATAGATAAGTAAACTTTCCTGAAATAAGTTCTCAACAAATCAGAGATTTGTTGAAGTCAGGGGATAAATGGAGTCTCCTTGTCCTCCAGGAGAACAATTCAGGACTGTTCCACGTGGTTTCTCAGACTATTCGCAGAAGGACTGACCCCAGTTGCCCGTAGCACTAATGCACTCTTCTGCGTACATTCTTGATCTCTCTCTCCTTCTGGTCTCACTTCTCCTCTCTCACTGGATGAACTCTGGGACCTTCTCTCAAGTAAAACACCTGCACTCAAACACTTGTGTTTATTCTTGACAGACCCACACCACGATAAGTGATTATCTTTGGAATTGGTGATCACTGGCTGGAAATGCTGCTAATGTTCTTGGTCTTACTCTGGGTAGGGTTAAATGAAATTGTTTGATTTATAAAAATGCATTGACTGTGTATGCACAATTTATTCACTTCTTGTTATATTTGGTATAAAACAATAAATGATTTTATACAAAGCAGTAAATGCACATTAAAATGTATAATGAGAAAAAGTGAAAGTTGCTCAGTGGTGTCCGACTCTTTGGAATTCTCCAAGCCAGAATGTGGAGTGGGTCACCATTCCCTTCTCTAGGGGATCTTCTCAACCCTGGGATCAAACCCAGGCCTCCAGAATTGCAGATAGATTCTTTACTAGTTGAGCCATCAGGGAAGCCCAAGAATATTGGAGTGGGTAGCCTATCCTGACCCAGAAATTGAACCGGGGTGTCCTGCATTGCAGGTGGATTCTTTACCAGCTGAGCTCCTAGGGAAGCCCTATAATGACAAATGCGCAATTCAAATAAAGCTGAATAGTCATATTGGATAATTTTTTATTTATTGTTTATGGTATTAGAATAATAAAGTAATCTAGCTTATAAAATAGCTACCTTTTCTCTTAATTTGTCACTTTGTTTTTTCCCAAAATTTCTATGAATTAAAATATATATATACACACATATCTTAGTATGTATGTCCGTGTATATATTTGTTATTTTTAGTTAAATTTAATTTGATTAAAAATTGGATGGACACACATTGACTTTAGTTACATATGGATAAGAAATTAAAAAGCTGTAAGACTTAAATTTTATATCTACAGTATTCATTTCAGTTCATATCAAATATTTAATACCAGCTATTCTTTGGGATTTGTTAGCATATCTTTTAAAACTTGCCTGCGGCAGTTACAAGAACGAATGTAAAAAGTGGTTTTGATTATCGTTTTAGATTGTCAACCTTGACAGTTTGGGTGGGATTTATAGTCATGAAGAAAGAATACACAGACATTCACACCAATGTACCTTTATCCTTTTCCAGGGAAAGATTCTCTCCCAAAATAACCAAAGAGCTTGTTATTTGTTAGAAGAATTATAGAGCGGAGTTCCTTGGGAGTAACCTGAGACATGAGAGTCTCAGAACCAGAATCTACTAGTGATCAGTTTGGATCTACAGGCAAGTACTAAGACATTAAAAAAATATTTTAATCTTTTTTTTAGCAGAATTAAAAATCCCATTTATTTTATTTTATAGTCATAATAAAATATGAAACTTTCATTTATTTTTATATTACTCATAAACATAAGAATTTGGGCTCAAAAGTAGAAAGCAAAAACAAAACACATTAACATGTGGTTCACTGTGAAGGAAAAAGACAACCAAGTCATTAATTTCTTGCTTGGATATAATCAGAGGGTGAACTTTATGCATCCAGATGGTTTAGAGAGGCTACTCAGGGCTATTGTCCCCTCCAAAGAGGGACCTGAAAGAAACAGAACTATGAACTTTCTGACTATAGAAATCCAGCAGTGTCCCTGAAAGAATGTGTGTATTCTCTTACCTAAGCCTAACCAACGCTTTAATAATTCATTGTAATAAGAGTTCCAAAAGGCTGGCTGTTGAAATGCCCATCTTGTTTTCAAGGGGGTCAGTTTCTGACTAAGCTCTTCTCTGCTCTGATACTAAAGCATGAATAAAATATATTGGCAAGAGGATGATGGTGCCAGAGTAACACAAGAATACTGCATTCAGATTTTTCCTTAAACTCTTTCACAATTTGACTGGAAGCTGAATTTCAAGATTCTTTGTTACTAACACCCGTGCATCATAATTGCTGAGGCGTATTATCATCCATCCTTACATTGAGTCTGCATATAGCTTTACCCTGAAATCCACGTGTCTTTGTGAGGCATACATTTTTTTTTCATTTAAGTCCTTTTATTACAGTGGTGCCAGCTACTGCTGCTATCGTTAAATGCCTGTCAGCATTTCCATTATAAACCTTATTTTCAGGGGATTTATAACCTAGCCATTTTAATTCACATTCGGCTGAAAGTTGCCATCGAAATTCTCAACATACAGTAGGTGCTGTTTTCTTTTATCACCAAATTTTATTTGAATCTGTTTATCTGCCTGAGATTTAGCAATGTGTAAAACCATAACACTGAGATGGAAGAAAAGCAGTGATGTTTTGGTGGATGTTTTCTAAAGCAAAGCCATAAAGGAGTTGCAAAGCCAGAAGGAGTTGCAAAAATTGTCAAGCTCTTGAAAAGCAAAACTCTTAATGGAAAATTTGCAACCATTATTATTTGTAGTGCACTAATATTTTATACTCATAGTTTTTAAAATATATTTTACTGTGAACACCAACTCATATCATGAAAAAGTTATGGTCAACTCAGCATAGCATCCTGTTCACTATAATAGGCTTATTGGCATCATGAAAAATAATATAAACCCATATCCCTTTTATAGTAAAATAAAAAGTTTCAATGTGAAAATTTGACATCTAATTTTTTCAGAAATCTGACCTAACTTTGCTTTTATTCTTTATGAAGGGAACCATGCTTTAATATTTTTTCAAAATGTAAATGGCTTTTATATCCTTTAGCTTCTTTAATTTATTTTTATTGTTGGAATAAGCATATGCTGGACACTTTTATACACTCTAAAAACAATAACTCAGATTGTGAATAAGCACAGAAGAAAAAGCAAATTGCCTCAGGACTTATTGCTGAATAAAATAAGAAAATATAAGAATGGGAAACCTAAATGTGTCAAGATTTTTTAATAGTGAATGAAATAATTATGGCAAACAGTGCCCATGTTGAAGACAAATAGCTAAATGACTAAAAAAAAATTTGTGCAAACACACAAAATAGGCACAAAAATATATGACTTTATCCAAAGAATAAGAATTGAATGTGAAGATATTGTCATGTTTGACTTTATTACCATTTAGCATTTGCCCTGTGTTTGGAACTGATGACATGCTTTACACCACCACATTTAACAATCATAATAACTTTTTGACATGGGAATTTATTATGTTCATTTCATATATGAAGAAACTGGGACTAATTAAAGTTTTTGCCCAAAGTCAGAATGAGGTGATAGAGCCGAAACTTAACTCAGAGTAGCCTAGGTCTTAAGCCTGTGACCACTTGGCCAAAAGACGTAAAAATTGAATTCAAGAAAGATATTCATTTTGCAAATGCATGTGCGTACATCTACAAGTAAAGTCAAAGTAAAATACATTGAACTGGCTGTCCACTTCTCCATTTCTTCATGTCTACCAGCAGCACTTAGTCACTCAGTCATGTCCAACTCTTTGCAACCCCATTCACTGGCAGCCCACCAGGCTTTTCTGTCCCTGGGGATTCTCCAGGCAAAGAGTACTGGAGTGGGCTGCCATGCCCTTCTCCAGGGGATCTTGGCAACCCAGGGATTGAACCCAGGTCTCCTGCATTACAGCCGGATTCTTTACCAATTGAGCGACCAAGGAAGACCAGGAATACTGGAGTGTGTATCTTATCCCTTCCCTAGGGGTCTTCATGTATATAACCACGGACTAATAACATAGGTGAAAGCCTTCCACATGAATCAACAAACCAGCAATCTGCTCCCCGGAATCCCATTCTCTATTGTTTTTACTTCCCAGACTATGTGGCAGGGAACCTTCTTCCAGTGATAACTTCAACCAGTCCATCCTAAAGGAGATCAGTCCTGGGTGTTCATTGGAACGACTGATGTTGAACCTGAAACACCAATACTTTAGCCACCTGATCTGAAGAGCTGACTCATTTGAAAAGACCCTGATGCTGGGAAAGATTGAGGGCAGGAGAAGGGGACTACAGAGGATGAGATGACTGGATGGCATCACTGACTCAATAAACATGGGTTTGGGTGGACTCTGGGAGTTGGTGATGGACAAGGAGGCCTGGCGTGTTGCGGTTCATGGGGTCACAAAGAGGCAGACAAGACTGAGTGATTGAACTGAACTGAACTTATTTTCAGTAACTATAATTTGCTTCTGGAATTTGATATCCACCACCCCCAGGTGCTCCCATATCTGTACAGATTTGGCACAGCCTTTAGTGATGATTCTTAAATTTGATTTCAGGTTAAACCCCATATAATGAGTTACTGACACCATTTTTCAAATCTGAGATCTACCTTTGGCCATTTTCAATGTGAGAACTGAATGTAAGTACAATATTGGGAATAGATCCATTACCCTAAAAAGATTTTGACCATACCTCAAGTCAGTAGATTCAGAGCTTGGTATTTCACAGTATCAGATATCTCTGTTAGACCTATGTCTAACTTACTGCTTTAAATACTGGACATCTTTCTCTTGATTCTAGAATGAAATTCGGTGAATGCTTCCATGCTCTTTATTGAAATATTTAGCTTTTAGAGGTTTTTTTTTGGTGGGGTTTTTTTGGGGGGAGGGGTGTGTTTTCTTTAGACCCCAAATTATTTCATGGTACAAAGCAAACCATATTTTGCTAGGGCTTTTCTTCTTGGCATGTGCTTTAAGATTTTATTAATTAGCATAATGTCAGTGTGTATTAAATTTTATATAACTATTTCAAGAACACTGGTTAAGGTCAGAGTGTAATCAGTTCTCCACCTTGATTTGAGTGTGTTAAGTTTCTTGCATGATCTCCTCAAATGGATCCTTAGGAAACTACTCCCATCACTCTCATTTTAGGACTCAAATTATTCAAACTACACACACCCAGGGATAGTTTTACTGTAAGACATTTTTAAAAACTATTATTGTAGAGAAAATATTTATTCTAAGTTTATCCTTCCACCTTCTCCTGTCTTGTCCTTTTCTCTTCTTGCCCTATTTTCCTCCTTACCAAATCATGGTTAGTTGAGGTGCATCAAACGTCTTAGAGCTTTTGATTACATTTTTTATCTCAATGAAAAATATATGGTTATTATAGTCTTAGAAAATAAATAAACCACTCTTCCCCCCTGATCAATGTATTTTTTATAGTTACATCACCTTTCTGCCATTCTAGTATTTTTTCTTATGGAGGTGGGGATTGACATGAATGTCCTCTTCTGTAATACTATATTTGTTGTAGACTTTCTTGCCTCTGTGGAACTTTCAACCCTCTATGGAACTCATTACATGGTATTATAATTACTTAAGTAGCTATTTTTCTTTATTCACTTTATTTTCATCACTGTAGCCATAAAATAACCCCTGGAACTAAATCAATGCTTTAAAACCTTATATTTATATATTTGAAAAATAGTCCTCAAAATGAAGATGAAAGAACTTTTCAGTTCACCTTAGTCACTCAGTCATATCTGACTCTTTGCGACTCCATGAATTGCAGCATGCCAGGCCTCCCTGTCTTTCACCAACTCCCGGAGTTTACTCAAACTCAGGTCCATTGAGTCNACATCCGTACATGACCACTGGAAAAACCACAGCCTTGACTAGATGGACCTTCGTTGGCAAAGTAATGTCTATGCTTTTTAATATGCTATCTAGGTTGCTCATAACTTTCCTTCCAAGGAGTAAACGTCTTTTAATTTCATGGCTGCAATCACCATCTGCAGTGATTTTGGAGCCCCCAAAATTATTTCTGACACTGTTTCCCCATCTATCTGCAATGAAGTGATGGAACGGGATGCCATGATCTTAGTTTTCTGAATGTTGAGCTTTAAGCCAACTTTTTCACTCTCCTCTTTCACTTTCATCCAGAGGCTTTTGAGTTCCTCTTCACTTTCTGCCATAAGAGTGGTGTCATCTGCACATCTGAGGTTATTGATATTTCTCCCAGCAATCTTGATTCCAGCTTGTGCTTCTTCTAGCCCAGCATTTCTCATGATGTACTCTGCATATAAGTTAAAAGTATATATCAGAGAAATAGAATTATGTAGCATTAAAAAATAGAAGATATTCCTGGTATATTCTTTAGAGATAAAACAAGTTGCAGAATTATAACAGGGATTAATTTGTTAAGCACGCATATACACAGACAAGCAGAGACATGTACACACGTCACTACATACTATACCCACAGAGATAAAAACATGAACACATACACTTGCTCAGTTGCTATCTATAAAGACTGGACTGAAGGAGTGCAGTGTGTGAGGGTATCTTGTTAGGAGGTAATGGCTTTCTTTTCCTTTCTCGCCTATGTTATACATGGACATGGTTTTAAGTGAAAATATTCTGAGACTTAGTAAATTAAAAACAAGCAGCCCCACACTCCACTCCCACCCCTACCCTTTGTCAGAGGTAATTTTTAAATGTAATTTCTTGCCATGCCACATTTAGTCATTTCTGTTTCTCGTACACCTGTACTTCTGAATAATTTGATAATACTATTATTTCATGATTTTTTAGGTTAGTATTAGGTATCAATTATCTTATTATGAACCTTTTTGCATGCCGTCCCTCCCACTATTTCACTGTAAATACATCATACTTTTGTCTGCATGAATATTCAGTCTTTTCATTATCATAACTCTGAGAGCGGGAGACCATGTGTCAATACTCTTGCATGGATGATTATTTCATTTGTCTTCTCAAAGACTGTTTCTAATAAAATAGGAAATGTTTGTATCTGGCATCTTCTGATCTTCCTTGCTAGCTTGGTCTCCCAACTTCAGGTAGCAATGTTTCCTGACACCCACAGCTGTCCTGGGATGGTGCACCTCTTCAGCTCAGGCAGGAACTACAGGGTGTGGAGAAGGTTCTAATGCAGAGAGTGCCCAAGGATATCAAGTTACTTTACGTTTTCTTGCTTCTCCCACCTCTTCCTCCTTTCCTCTTCTCCAACCTCCACTCCTCTTCCTCCCCTGTCTTCTCCTCTTCCTCTGCTTCCTTCTTCCTTTTCGATGCATTGAACCTTCAGTGATGGTTTTGTTAGATGTTGGAAGGAAGCAGCTTGATAATGATTAGTTCATGTAAAATTTAACTAGCAGTTCCTCAAGAGTAGAAGGTAGAGTAGAATTGAAACATATACACTAACATGTGTGAAATAGATAGCTAGTGGGAAGCTGCTGTATAACAGAGTTCAACCAGCTGCTCTGTGACAACCTAGAATGGTGGGATGGGTGAGGGGTGAGGGGAGGGAAGTTCACAAGGGAGGGGATATATGTATACTTATGGCTGATTTACCTTGTTGTGCAGCAGAAACCAACACAACATTGTAAAGCAATTATCCTCTGATTAAAAATAAATTCTTAAAAAAGAGAGGAGAAGGTATATTTGCATTTCCCTTCAAGAATGCCTGTTAACTCCAGATGACTTCTCATTGATTTGATTTGTGCTGGCATATCAAAAATATTACTAAAGCCTCTGTGGGAAGATATGCAGGTACGCTGGGACACAGAGGTATCTTAGACAAAATTCCTGTGGTTATAAGTGGAGACACTCAAACGGACTTGAGGAAATTATAAAAGATTTCAGTTCATGCAGTCCTAGCTAGATTCAATGGCTTAATGATGTAATCAGCAATCCAGCTATTTCAATGCAAATTGCAAACTCAATGAGATATCACAGCCACTAGGATACCTCCTATCCAAAAAATAAATAAATAAATAAAATAAAAAGTGTTGGTGAGAATGTGGATAAAATGGAGCCCTTGCACACTGTTAGCATGATTGTAAAATGGGGCAACAGCTTGGAAAGCAGTATTACAATTCCTCAAAAACTTACAGTTAGAACTATCATATGATCTAGCTAGCCCACTTCTCAGTCTATATACAAAAGAAATGTAAGTAGGGCCTCTAAAAGATATCTATACATTCACTTTTATAACAGCATTATTAGCAATAGGCAAGAGGTAGAAACAACCCAAATGTCCATTGATGGATGAATAGATAAATAATATGTGGTATGTATTCACCATGGAACATTATTTAGTCTTATAGACTAAAGGAAATCTTGTCATGTGCTACAGCACAGATAAAACTTGAAGACATTATTCTAAGTGAAATAAGCCAGTCATAGAAAAATACTGTGTGATTTCACATACATGAAGTACGTAGAATATTCAAGTTCAATATAAACAGAAAATAGAATGTTGGATATCAGGGGTTGGGGAGAGGGGATGAAGGGGGAAGTATTGTTTAATGGATATATAGTTGCAGTTTCAAAGAAGAAAAAGTTCTGTGAATATATTATATTTATATATAGAATATATATACTGTATATAACAATATATTACATAATTATACTAATATGTAAACAATGTATATATGAACAAGGACTATATTTTAAAATTAATTTTTATTGGAGTACAGTTGTTTCACAATGCTGTGTTAGTTTCTGCTGTACAGCAAAGTGAATCAGCTGAATGTATGCATATATCTCCTCTTTTTTCAATTTTCTTCCCACTTAGGTCACCAGAGAGTGTTGAGTAGAGCTCCCTGTGCTTTACAGTAGATTCTCATTAGTTAGTTATCTGTTTTATATATAGTAGTGTGTACATGTCAATCCCATTTTCCTGAGGAGAAAATTTTATGTTAGATTCCCAAAGCAGGTAAAATCAAGAAGTTCAAATGGGAATTTTAAAATAAAAGGACATTTCAGGTAATATGTGCAAGGCATAGAGAGGTGAAAGAATAAAGCATATTCAAATATCTTCAAGCAGTTTAATATGATGGGAACATGAAAACAGAGAGAAATGATATACAGGAGGTAGGATCTAGATCTTAGTTCAAGAAAAGCAACGTAGATTTTATTCTGATGGTTATGATGATTCACTGAAGGCCTAAATCATAAGAGACACTGAATTATAAATGATAGAAGTTTCAGTTCAGTTCAGTCACTCAGTCGTGTCCAACTCTTTGTGACCTCATGAATCGCAGCACGCCAGGCCNGGATGACAATACACACCCTTGACATACTCCTTTTCCTATTTGGAACCAGTCTGTTGCTCCATGTCCAGTTCCAACTGTTGCTTCCTGACCTGCATACAGGTTTCTCAAGAGGCAGGTCAGGTGGTCTGGTATGCCCATCTCTTTCAGAATTTTCCACAGTTCATTGTGAAGTGGTTATCATAAACTAATCTTGGAGTCTATGAGTATGTTTCTGTTTTTTATATTAGTTCATTTGCATCATTTAATTTTTTTAGATTACATATATAAATGATATTATATTTTTAATGTCTGGCTATGTCACTTAGTATGCAAATCTTTAGATCCATCCATGTTGCTGCAAATAACATTATTTCATTTATTTTTATGGTTGAGTAATATTCCTTTGTATAAATATGTCACTCTTCTTTATCCATTCATCTGTCAATAGATCTTTAGGTTGTTTCCATGTCTTGGCTATTGGAAATAATGCTGAAATGAACATTGGAGAGCATATATCTGTTTGTACTATGATTTTCTATGGATACATGTACAAGAGTGGGACTGCAGGACCACATGGTAGTTCTGCATTCAGTTTTTTAAGGAACCTCTATACTATTCTCCATTTTAAGTCAACCTTTTCATTCTCCTCTTTTACCTTAATCAAGAGGCTCTTTAGTTCCTCTTTACATTCTGCCATAAAGGTGATGTTGTCTGCATATCTGAGGTTATTGATATTTCTCCCTGAAATATTGATTCCAGTTTATGCTTCATCCAGCCCAGTATTTTGCATGATGTACTATGAATATAAGTTAAATAGACAGAGTGACAACATATAGCCTTAACCTACTCCTTTCCCAATTTAGAACCAGTCCATTGTTTCATGCCCAGTTCTAGATATTCCTTCTTGACCAGCATACAGGTTTCTCAGGAGGCAGGTAAGGCTGTCTGATATTCCCATCTTTTTAAGAATTTTCCACAGTTTGTTGTGATCCACATAGTAAAGGCTTTAGCATAGTCAATGAAGCAGAAGTAGAAGTTTTTCTGAATTCTCTTGCTTTTTCTATGATTCAACNTAGATATTCCTTCTTGACCAGCATACAGGTTTCTCAGGAGGCAGGTAAGGCTGTCTGATATTCCCATCTTTTTAAGAATTTTCCACAGTTTGTTGTGATCCACATAGTAAAGGCTTTAGCATAGTCAATGAAGCAGAAGTAGAAGTTTTTCTGAATTCTCTTGCTTTTTCTATGATTCAACAGATGTTGGCAATTTGATCTCTGGTTCCTCTGCCTTTTCTATATCCAACTTGAACACCTGGAAGCTCTCAGTTCACATACTGTTCCACACATAAGCCTACCTTATGGAATTTTGAGCATTTCTTTGCTAGCCTGTGAAATGAGTTCAATTGTGTAATAGTTTGAACATTCTTTGGCACTGCATTTTTTTTTTGTACTGGAGTGAGACCTGACCTTTTCCAGTTCTTTGGGCATTGCTGAATTTTCTAAATTTTCTGGCAAATTGAGTACAGCACTTTAACAGCATCATCGTTCAGAATTTGAAACAGCTCAGTTGGAATTCCATCACCTCCAGTAGCTTTGTTTGTAGTGATGCCTCCTAAGGCCCACTTGACTTTGCAATACAGGATTCAGAAAACTAAGATCAAAGCATCCAGTTCCATCACTTCATGGCAAATAGATGGGGAACCAATTGAAACAATAACGGACTTTATTTTCTTGGGCTCCAAAATCACTACAGATGGTGACTGCAGCCATGAAATTAAAAGACACTTGCTCCCTGGAAGAACTGCTATGACAAACCCAGATAGAACACTAAAAAGCAGAGATATTACTTTGACAACAAAGGTCCATCTAGTCAAAGCTATGTTTTTTTCAGTAGTCATGTATGGATATGAGAGTTGGACTATAAAGAAAGCTGAGCACTTAAGAATTGATGCTTTTGAACTGTGATGTTGGAGGAGACTCTTGAGAATCTCTTGGACTGCAAGGAGATCAAACCAGTCAATCCCGAAAGCAATCAGTCCTGAATATTCATTGTAAGGACTGATGCTGAAGCTGAAACCCCAATATTTTGGCTACTTGATGTGAAGAGCAGACTCATCAGAAAAGACCTTGATGCTAGGAAAGATTGAAGGCGGGAGAAGGGGATGACAGAGGATGAGATGGCTGGATGGCATCACTGACTTGATGGGCGTGAGTCTGAGTGAACTCCGGGAGTTGGTGATGGACAGGGAGGCCTGGTGTGCTGCAATTCATGGGGTCGCAAAGAATCAGACACGACTCAGCGAGTGAACTGAACTGAAACTTCTATCATTTTTCTCTGCTATGCAAAAGCTTTTATGTTTAATTAGGTCCTATTTATTTATTTTTTTTTTATTTTTATTTCCATTGTTTTAGGAGCTGGATCTAAGGAAATATTGCTGCAATTTATTTCAAAGAGTGTTCAGCCTATCTTTTCTTTTAGAAGTTATATATTTTAAGTCTTAATCCATTTTGAGTTTATTTTTATCTATGGTGTTAGTGAATGTTCTACTTTCATTCTTTTACATGCAGCTGTCTAGTTTTCCCAGCGCTACTTATTGAAAAGACTGTCTTTTCTCCTTTGGATATTCTTACCTTCTTTGTTGTAGATTAGTTAACCACAGGTATGAGGATTCATTTCTGGGCTTTCTATCCTATTGAATTGATCTACATGTCTGTTTTTGTTCCAGTACCATACTGTCTTGATTACTGCAGTTTCATAGTATAGTCTGAAGTCAGGGAGCCTTATTTCTCCAACTCTGGTTTTCTTCTCAAGACTGTGTTGACTCTTTGGGGTCTTTTGTATTTCCATACAAATTTGTTTAATATTTTATTCTAGTTCTGTGAAAAATGCCATTTGTTTGTCATTTAATTATATGCTTATGTTCCATTTGTCTCTACAGTATATTCATGTTATTTTTGTTCTGTGCCTTGCCTCAGAAGCCCTTCCATTCCCCAAGAATATAAGCTTATGTTAATATATTTTTCTCTAATCATACTGTACTTTTATTACTTCATATATAGCTCATTTATCTATATCAAAATTTATTGTGGCTATGAATTAAATATACACATTTTTCCAAATGCCTCCTTATATATTTAAAAGCTTAACCCAAATGGATAAATTAGATATTTTTGCATTGCAAAAATGAATTCATTAAACACAATGACAATATTCATTTCTAAGTTAACTGAGACTCATGGATTAATAAAATATAACTCTCCTCTGTTTACTGATGCTGTTTTTACAGTAGTTACTCAGATAACATAAACTTCAAATGTTTCTTTCAAGGGGAGATTTTGTTCCCATAAGTGAATCTAGATGGTCAACTATAAATATTTGGAGCAACTATTAAGTCATTGTCACGCTCAAGTATCAGATAGGTACAGGAACCAGAGCCAGTCATAGACTACCACCTTTTGCAGACCAGAAAGGCAGTGCTCCTTAGGTTGAGGAGGTCATGACAGGTGCTGCTGTTGGAGGCCAGAGTAATCTAAGGGATGAACTTCTATTCCTGGAATAAAGAGAGTGGAACAGAAAAGGTCAGATACATCCATAAAATGAGTGAACAAAAATGTGCCTGACTCATGATCAAATATGTTATAAAAATTTCATCACCACTTTTCTCTATCTGTATTTCTCTCTTAAGGATTTCTCCTGACTACCACTTCTTATTTGGAAGTGTACATTTTCTGGGCATAAAGGAAGCAGAAACAGTACCTTTTGATATAAATTTAGGGAGTTATTTCTATATCCTTATGATTTCTACAAGAGGGTGAAAGAGAAAAACTAGACTTGAGGTTTTTATAAGCATTTGTCTTATAAAACAGAATGTATAATCAGGAGATGGAAATGGTAATAGTTTTGCTGCTTACTAAGTGCTAACATCATCCAACATCTGCTGGATTATCGAAAAAGCAAGAAAGTTCCAGAAAAACATTTATTTCTGCTTTATTGACTATGCCAAAGCCTTTGACTGTGTGGGTCACAATAAACTGTGGAAAATTCTGAAAGAAATGGGAATACCAGACCACCTGATCTGCCTCATGAGAAACCTATATACAGATCAGGAAGCAACAGTTAGAACTGGACCTGGAACAACAGACTGGTTCCAAATAGGAAAAGGAGTACACCAAGGCTGTATATTGTCACCCTGCTTTTTTAACTTATATGCAGAGTACATCATGAGAAGCACTGGGCTGGAAGAAGCACAAGCTGGAAACAAGATTGCCAGGAGAAATATCAATAACCTCAGATATGCAGATGATACCACCCTTATGGCAGAAAGTGAAGAGGAACTCAAAAGCCTCTTGATGAAAGTGAAAGAGGGGAGTGAAAAAGGTAGCTTAAAGCTCAACATTCAGAAAATGAAGATCATGGCATCTGGTCCCATCACTTCATGATAAATAGATGGGAAACAGTGGAAACAGTGACAGACTTTATTTTGGGGGGCTCCCAAATCACTGCAGATGGTGACTGCAACCATGAAATCAAAAGACATTTACTCCTTGGAAGAAAGTTGTAACCAACCTAGATAGCGTATTGAAAAGTAGAGACATTACTTTGCCAACAAAGGTCCACCTAGTCAAGGCTATGGTTTTTCCTGTGGTCATGTATGGATGTGAGAGTTGGACTGTNACAGATCAGGAAGCAACAGTTAGAACTGGACCTGGAACAACAGACTGGTTCCAAATAGGAAAAGGAGTACACCAAGGCTGTATATTGTCACCCTGCTTTTTTAACTTATATGCAGAGTACATCATGAGAAGCACTGGGCTGGAAGAAGCACAAGCTGGAAACAAGATTGCCAGGAGAAATATCAATAACCTCAGATATGCAGATGATACCACCCTTATGGCAGAAAGTGAAGAGGAACTCAAAAGCCTCTTGATGAAAGTGAAAGAGGGGAGTGAAAAAGGTAGCTTAAAGCTCAACATTCAGAAAATGAAGATCATGGCATCTGGTCCCATCACTTCATGATAAATAGATGGGAAACAGTGGAAACAGTGACAGACTTTATTTTGGGGGGCTCCCAAATCACTGTAGATGGTGACTGCAACCATGAAATCAAAAGACATTTACTCCTTGGAAGAAAGTTGTAACCAACCTAGATAGCGTATTGAAAAGTAGAGACATTACTTTGCCAACAAAGGTCCACCTAGTCAAGGCTATGGTTTTTCCTGTGGTCATGTATGGATGTGAGAGTTGGACTGTAAAGAAGGCTGAGCGCCAAAGAATTGATGCTTTTGAACTGTGGTGTTGGAGAAGACTCTTGAGAGTCCCTTGGACTACAAGGAGATCCAACCAGTCCATTCTGAAGGAGATCAACCCTGGGATTTCTTTGGAAGGAATGATGCTAAAGCTGAAACTCCAGTACTTTGACCACCTCATGCGAAGAGTTGACTCATTGGAAAAGACTCTGATGCTGGGAGGGATTGAGGGCAGGAGGAGAAGGGGACGTCAGAGGATGAGATGGCTTGATGGCATCACTGACTCGATGGGCGTGAGTCTGAGTGAACTCCGGGATTTGGTGATGGACAGGGAGGCCTGGCATGCTGCGATTCATGGGGTTGCAAAGAGTCGGACACGACTGAGTGACTGAACTGAAGTGCTGTTTTCTGTTATTTTATGCTTTAAAATTTTTGTCAGTAACTCTTCATGCAGGTGCTATTATACTCATTTTGTACATGAAGAAACAGTTTCAGAATAGCCTCCCAGCAATAGAGTCAGGATTCTAGCCTAAGTCCCTCTGGCTGCACAGCTTAGACTCTATTACCCTCCCTATCAAGGGTGAAACTACTTCCATTCTCTACCAAGTACTCTTTGATCGTTCTCTAGCTACCTTCTACAGAAATGACAATAATCTAAATGGCTCATTTTGTTGAATTCACAAGCAACCCTTTCAAAAAGACATTACTCAGTAAAAAAAAAAAATAGTTTGTACTCCTCAGCTCAGATTTTGCATTGGATATTAAACTGATTCATAGAGCTCAACTCTCCTTGTGACTGTCTTCCTTAACAAAACTGACTCATCCTGAGAAGATGAGTCTGTTTCATCTAAAATACCAATGTCAAGCATTACATAGGAGATATCAATACTGGACCAAATTTAAAAGGGCTTTCTCAGCACCACCAAGATTAGAATTCAGGATCCTTCAGTTCCCACTAAAATGAGAATATCTTAAAAGCATTCACTTACAGAGATACCACATACACACTCTCAGTTTCTATGGATTTATAATAGCAAAACCTCTCAGATTCTTGAAAAATCCTATATAATGTGTTTTATGGAAGCAAAATGTCAGTGTCCTTTAGTTCAAGCAATAAAACTCAATCTCAAATAGAAATTGGCTGTGTTTTTAAGCATTATTCATCATAAACTACTGAGAATTGCTCAGTTCATCTTCTTCAGGCAGAGAACAGGTAAGTTTTGTTTTGTTTTATGGTTTCCTTAGCATTCACTCATCAAACTTTCATAAGATCACAAACTGTTTAATTTATATTCAGAGGACTTATTGTTCTAGATATTCATAGACTGCAAATAAAAACCACTATAGGTACATTTGTGAAGGTGAGTTTTAGGGAAACACCTGCTTTAATTTTTAAAGGAAAGAGTCACAAAACCATTCTATTCCTTCCATTCGTTTGTGTATTTTGTCTGAACTTTTGGTGCAGAGGGTGGAGTTAATCACAATTATCTATGGGTCCTTGCTGACACTGGCTCAGGCAAGACACTTGCATGCTTCATTCATTCATTCACTCCTTTTGTCTCCATTTCCCATCCCCATTCGTGGGCAAACATTGAAATGCATTTTTATTTGTTAACTTTCTTTTGTGTGCATTACATTTTTATTCAGCTATTTTTAAAGTTATATGTTGTTTTACAGTGGTTTCTCTTAATTTAGGCCTTATGTTTACTTACTTGTATTATTTCCTTAGATGTGCCAACATCTATTGATCCTCCCAGACTGGATATTTACCTGGGTACACTGTCCTATCTCACTGGTCTTCCTTCACTACTACATACACAAAGATCTTGATAATTTCTCAGTTTTGATCCTAGGTTGTTATGGAATCACTCTGGTTTTCCCTTTCTTTGTATTTCAGCTTTTTTTTTTTTTTAAGGTAATAATACATGATTGTAGGCATTCAATTATCCTTACTTTCCATATATCTAGAAGTATCCTCCTGGTTTTTTTTTTTTTTTTTGGTCTTTTGAGTTCTCACCACATTAGTGTTTTTGATATTAGTCTTTGTAATCAGTGCTAAAACTGTGAAATCTTATTTGTTTCTTACAATCTTCATTGACCTATAGTTGTATAGAAAATCTAAGTTCAAAATTTCATTTCCATTAATACTCTAAAAATATGATTTCCTGTTCTTTGTATCCAGTGTTGCTTTAATAGAGTTGATGACATTCTGATTCTTATTCCTGGGGTAATTTGCTCTTTCTGTCTGGAAGATTTTAAAAATATTTCTGTGTTTCTTTTATGTTATTAATATTAATATAATGTGTCCAGGTATGAAGTTGCTTCCTTCCTACTCAACTTTACCAATATGAACTTTGTATTTGAAGTCATTCATTCAGCTTTATTGTGAAAAAAAAAATTATTCATTTTTAAAATATTTCCTCTGATTATTCTACTTTTATTCTCATGTTTTCCCTTTTATTTCTATGTCTTTATCCCTTCCTGCTGCCTTCTGAGAGAGTTCTTCAGTTTGGTCTTACAACTGATTCATTTGTTCTACATCTGATAGAGACTGTTTATTATCTTCTCATACCTATTATCGTGTTCATATTTTTTCACTTCATTGTTTTTTGTTTTTAATCATGTCCTGGGTTTCCCTTCAGGTTGTTCATATGGTCTCTCATTTTCTCAAGTAGATATTTTGTGCTTCTTTTATATTTTGGTCTATGTCTTTCAGCAATGCTGCTTCAAATGCTATACACTGCCCCCTTTAACATTCTGCTTCAGATTTCTCATATAACTGATATCATACAATATTTCTCTTTCTCTGACTTACTTCACTCAGTATGACAATCTCTAGTTCTATCCATGTTTCTGAAATGACATTATTTCATTCTTTTATATGAACTTATTTACCAAACAGAAACACACTCACAGACTTAGAATACAATTTTTTTTGTTTGTTTGTTTTTTAGGGCAAGCGGGGGAGGGATAGTTAGGGACTTGGAATATACATGTATACACCACTATACTGGGAATGGATAACCAACAAGGACTTCCTGTATAGTACAGGAGACACTGCTCAATATTATGTAGCAACCTAAATGGGAAAATAATTTGAAAAAGAATAGGTATATGTATATGTATACCTGAGTCACTGCCAAACACCTGAAATTAACACAGCATTGTTAATCAACTGTACTCCCATATAAAATAAAGTGTTAACAAAGTATATAGCTTAAAAGTTCATCCAATTTTTTTTAGTTCTTTTCAATAGCCAATACAAGTAGCAGAAAGTACCATGAAACATTTCTTTTTCCCTCATGATGTTAAAAGAAAAAAACTTTAATATATTTGGGGATAAAAATTAAATTTCAAGAATTTTAAAGATAAAAGACTTAAAATACAAAAATTAAAGTAAAATCCTGCTTTCTTTTTGAGATAGTTGTACCTTCTCAGTTACACGGCTGCCTGTTTCTAGTTCTGAATACTTTGGGAGAGGTCGAGAGCCTAGTGCCCAGCACTGACCTTAAATTGTGTATTTATACTCATTCTAGCAGCAACAAATAACAGTGAATAAAGCAACTGCATTTTCTTTTCATCTTAATGTGAGGAACTCTAAAATATGAACATGAAAGTTTTTTAAAGATATGCTGTTGATTTTCTTTTCTCTCTTTTTTAATTTTTTTAATCTATGTTTTAGAAGTGTCAAAATTAGTTCCTTCCTATCACCTAGAAAATAGATCCACAATTTTTTTCTGTAAAGGGTCAGAGAGTAAATATTTCAACTTTGTGGGACATGTGGTCTCTGTTGCTACTACTTACTGCTCTTACTGATATTAACTGTGCTCTTAAACTCACAGTTAATATCAAAACCAATGATTATGTTTCTTAAAAGTTCATTTACAAAAGATAGACTGTGGGCCGGATTTGTCCTGCAGGTTGTAATTTGTTTATTACAAATAGAGATACATTGATATGTTAGAATGATAGAGAAAATTTGGCTAAATAAAAATTATCCATGTTGTATAATTGAGACATGATTCCCTGGGAATACAGGTAGATGGACTATTTTAAAAGTATTAGGTAACATTACATGTATTAAAAGTGTTATATGTAACCTATACTTAAGTTATAAAGAAAATGTAAAAAGATCATGCACGCACCCCTGAATGAAATAGCCTAAGACTAAACTAAGAATTTGTCCCTAATCCCATGCTCTTCCCTATAAATGTAGAAATGGACAGTTATAAACAGAACTTTCATATACATCCTGGGTATTCAGTGATAAACTTTTGCACTCACAAGTTACTGTCTAGGAAAACAGAAAGATAACTTTATTGATCTAAAAGTATAATATATTTCCAGAACTGCTTTCTTGGACACAGCAGGGTCTAGTCCAATATGTGTATAGAATTTTCATTATCCTTGTAAAATTGTAGCTATGTAAAGACAATGTGATATTATTTTTATTATTGTTCATATTAATAGAATGGTTCATAATGAGTTGTTATTAATGATGTGATGCTATAAAAAGAATCCTTAATTATTAATGGCATTGATATGACATTATTAATTTTGATACTAAAGTGAGAATTTAATTATTCCAGATGCAATTATATTGTTAGACACAAGTTATTGCTAATAGATTATACTTTCTGCAGTCTTGTTTTGGCACATAGTAATTATCTGTAGGATTATATTGCTGAATAAAAATTTGGCTTTGGGATTTTTATTTCAGGACAGTAGATGATCAGAGCACTGACTGAGTGGAATGGGGAAGGTAAGAAAAATCACTGACCACACTCTGTTCAGTCCATGTCCATTCTGCTCTGGAAAACTTCTCAGGCATATACTTGAAAGTAAAGCATAACTGACAGTACTGGTATGTAAAACTTTGGCTGGTGAAGGGTCTTCTGTCATGTCAAATTTTCTACACAGTAAATCAACACAGAAGTCTCTCTTCTGTTCAGCATTGGTTATTAAGATGTGATATTATCCTATGATTTATATCATGTTGTCACAATACATTTCATTTTGCTTTGTTTCAATAATACAATGAATTCTTTCATAATTTCTTTCAATTTGCCCCAGGAGTTGTTATATACTCCAGGCTTTTATTTCTTTATATTCTGCTCAGCCTTATTAATACAAGTGAAGAAAGTATATCCCTCCATAATTGCTTATAGCCTGTACAGTGCAATACAGCATATTACCTCATTTTAGATAATTCTTTTGTAGTGCCATGATATTCTAACACTTAAATGCTTTGCCTAGAAGCAAATAGCTTTGCAAATTACTTTATAATCTTGGTCAACTTCAACTGGTTATTCCCACACAGCATTTTAGTCTTTGTCCTTTAAGAGCTGTCCTGCACTTTAAAAATCCTCAGGCATAACTTGAAGGGCAGTTGCACAGAAAAACTAATAGAAGGAATGAAATCTTCTCAGGCAAAGCCTAGAGCATGATTTCCTAGGGCCTCTCTTGCCTTCTTCATGCCTCCATCCCCTCTTGATCTCAGCACATATAAACACACTTACTCAAAGCTATTGCACCTATCTTGCTCTGATGCCCGTGGTTCAAGAAATCAGATGATTATTGTGTGACTTGAGACAATTAAAGCAGGTTGAATTTTTGTCTATACACTTAGAAAAGTACTTCTTCCAAGTAGTGTTTGAAGATTTGTTGCCTTTTCTTGTGTTGGCTATTACTTACCAGAAACTTATGAGAGGGAATTACAATTGCCAAGAAATTGCAACAGAGTTGTATGTAAGGAAACCTTAAAATCCCTGCACATCTTACTTTCAGGATAAAAGTATCACTATGAAATTTGATGATTTGTTCTCAAGACAAAAATATTACTACTGAGTTTGATGATTTTAAAATTTCCCTTTTAAAATAGAATAAAGGAAAATGAAGCAAAGAAGCATTACTGTATCTCCTCATAAAACAATGCTAACATATATAATACACTTGTAAAAATTTCAGCATAAACGGTCTGAGGTCATGTTTAAGCTATTCTTGAGAGTCAAGCAATTATCTAACCAAGAAATCTTACATTATGGGTATTGTTGTTGTTGTTGTTTAGTTGCTAAGTTGTGTTGACTCTTTTGTGACCCCATGAATTGTAGCCTGCCAGATTCCTCTGTCCATGGGATTTTCCAGGCAAGAATACTGGCATGGGTTGCCATTTCCTTCTCCAGGGGATTTTCATGGACCAGGGATCAAACCTATGTCTTCTGTATTGGCAGGCAGATTCTTTACCACTGAACCACTAAGGAAGCCCATTATGGATACTACCAAGTATTTGCTCAGAAAGCAGACCACTGTCCAGAAGTAGTACTTTGAGTATCTTTATCTTTCATCAAGACCAGAAGCCTTGCTACCTTATGTAGAGGCTAAAGGAGAAATGGGTTTTCAGTGGTGATACTGTGGCTTATTAATTAGAATAAAGAGTATTATAAATGATATCAGTAAAGTTAACATTATTCAACATAAAGGCATTCTCTGAAATATTGTACATATCTCCATCCTTCTGTTGACAAAGTCAGGGGTGGTTTCTATGCCTTTATGAGTGCAAAATAGGCTTCTCTTTTAGTTTTCTTGTGTGTTGCTGGGTCAGACAGAAGAAAGAAGGAAAGTGTTAGTCTCTCAATCATGTCTTTGCAAACCCATGGACTATAGCTCACCAGGCTCCTCTGTCTCTGGAATTCTCTAGGCAAGAATACAGAAGTGGGTTGCTATTTCCTTCTACAGGGGATCTTCCTGACCCAAGGATCAAACCCAAGTCTCCTATATTGCAGGCAGATTCTTTACTCTCGGAGTCACCCTAAATTCCACTGCTAGAAGTATATTGCACTTGCCTTTAGGTAAAGACTTTATGCAAGGGTTTTTCAGAGCTTCAGAGATTATGGAGATGTCAAACTGTTGGAGTGATTTTATGACTCAGCCTCAGTGATTTTCTTATTAGTAAAGATCTGTGTATATTACTGTTGTTATAAACCTAGTAGCAAGCTGTGAGAAGTTGCTAACCCTAGCCCTTCACCTACTTTGATCTTTCTGTTCCTTCTAAGATATACTAAAAAGAACCCAATGAGTTTGTATAAGCAAATTAGTTTTGGTCAGTCCACAACAAAGTGGGAAAATAAAATACAAAATAATCTAGCATTCATTGTATCCAGGGTTCAAAAGATGCTCATTTTCATCTTCTCCACTTACATTTTAGGATGAAATGGTTCTATCCTAGAAGTCTGGTGTATCCTTTTCCATTGATCTTCTCCTTAGCTGACCTAATGGAGCTTCTCCTCAGCTTTAGTCCTCTTTGGTGCACTCTTGTGGCACAACTCTGTAAATGGATTCAATTGGTAGGAGGTCAGGTCTTGTCATTTGTGTCCTCCTGAGGGGAAAAGAGAAAGTCTGGCTTCATTATAACAAAAAGGTAGAGTTATCTAATAAATAGCATTGTGGTTGGGAAACTGTAATTATGGTTCTGAAATTATTTAAGTCCCTATGTCTGTGTTTCCTATATGATATAATCAAAAATGCATTCTTATTTTACATTACTGTTAGACTGTATTTCCCAAGTGATTTACATTCATAAATTAGCTTTTGTATGTGAGACTTTGATGTGAAATGAGGATAGTTATGGTCTTCCTTCACTTCCACGGGGAAGGCTAAAAAATAATATATTCCAAAGGTTAAGAAATAATATATTTTTATATCATCAGTTTTTCCCTGATTGATTCTTCACTTAGATTTCCATTTACACAATTTTATTCACTACTGAAGCAGATAAAATTATTTGAGCATTACATCATACCACTGAAACTACAAACAGTTGTAAAAGTGAAATTGTTTATTTTACTGTGAATCAATTTCTCAACCTAATAAATAGTTTGTATATTCCCAACAGCCATCACCATTTTTACTGGAGGTAGACAGACTAACTTGCCCAGAGCCATTCTGGGTCCAATCTAATGTTAGAAGTTTTAATATTTTCTATAAACAGAAGAAAAAAAAATCTAAAAGATCAATTGAAAATGGTCAAAAGATGTGAATAGAAAATTGACAAAAAGTAATTGCAAATGGCTCTTTAACATATGAAAAGATGTTCATCCTATAGCAAAAGAAATATAAATTAAAACTACACGAAATTATACTTCTCACTTATCAGATTGACAAAAGTAATAAAAAATTTATAGTATACTCTGTGAATGAGGCTATGGAGAAGCAGGCACTAACACATTATTGGTTGTAAGATGAAGTAGTATAACATCAATAGGGAATTTGGCAATTGCATATGTATTACACTGTGAACCATTTATCCTGAAGTTTCACTGTGGAAATATGAAATCCTATCTACAGAGGCTATTTGTTGTGACATTATTTATAATAACAAAAGGCTAGCAGCACTCCATATTCCCATCCATAGGAAGCTGATTGAGTAAACAATGGTACTATATGGTGATATAGTAGTAAAAATAAGAAATGAGGAAGATGATTACATAGTGACATGTAGTGATCTCCAGGATAAATTGTTAAGGGAAATGCAACATATAGAATGGTAATTTGTGTAAGAAAGTGGAAGACAAGGTAAAAAGGAGGGTAAAAAGAGTAGAGACAGAAACTAATGTCTGTGAATTTACCTTGTCACATAGTTTTGATTTTGAAATTTGTAAATATGTAAATTTGGTGTAATTAAAAAAACAAAAGCAAAGGAACAAGAAATTCTAAAAGTTGAAAGCAAACTAAAAATGAATTGAACCATATAACAGAAGAGTGCTGGAGTGGGCCATTTCCTTCTCCAGGGAATCTTCCCAACTGAGGGATCGAATCCAGGTCTCCCACATTGTAGGCAGACACTTTACCATCTGAGCCACCAGGGAAGTCAACCCTAACTATATGAAGAAGATAATCACCTTAAGTGATGTTAAAATGATGTTTTATTGATATATCCATTATGAAGAAAAATCTGATGGGAATCTAAGAGGGCCAGCAAAGATATGTTCAACTATATTTGCTAGCTTATTGTTAATTATAACAATGTCCTTGTTATATTAAACAGATAGATGATGATAGACAGATAGACAGATAGATAGATAGGTGTGTGTGTGTGTGTGTGTGTGTGTGTGCCTGCTCCCCCTGTCCTGTCTGACTATTTGTGAACCCATGGACTGTACTCCACAAGGCTCCTCTGTCCATGGAATTTTCTAGGCAAGAATATTGGAGTTGGTTGCCATATACTATTCCAGGGGATCTGTAGATAGGTATATAATGAAAATGAACGATTGTGTTACTATCATTAGGAATCAAGCTTTTTGAGTAACAGAAAATACACAAAGTTATAAAATCAAAGAAGTTAATTAAAAACTATGATGAACTCTTGGCTTGCTTCTATCTTTTGAAAAAGAATGTATTTTGTAGCTCTGTTTAAGAAAAAGGTCTAGCAACAATGAAAAATTTATATAAAATACCCACAGTGGCTAGGATAAGGAACAAGGGCTCCTTGGAAAATGACTCATTCTAGGTCTTAGTCAGCAGTACACAAACTAAGCTTATTACAGAAAGTTAAGCAAGTACTCAAAAACCAAAGGGCAAAGAGGCCTTTTGAAGAGATTTCCTCTGGCCTAAAATAAAGCAAAGCAAGTATGAAGAAAAAAAAAAAAAAAGACTAAAAGAAAAATATAAACAAATATATTGAAGTCCATAAATTCATAATGGATAAATACATTTAAAAAAACTCATTGGTACCCCAGTGGCTCAGCAATAATTAAATTGCCTGCAATGCAGGAGATGTGGGTTCATTCCTTGGGCTGGGAAGATCCCCTGGAGGAGGAAATGATAACTCACTCCTGGAAAAATCACATGGACAGTAGATCCTGGTGAACTACTGTCCATGGGGTAACAAAGAGTTGGATGGACATGACTGGGCAACAGCACACACCCATTTGTATTACATGACTACATTCTCTTAATTTTTACAACTAAAATTAAAGAGTTAAGCATTTGACCTACCTTTATTCTATGCACTATATTCCAGTCTAACTGAACAGTCAATGTGGGAAAGTTCTTTATTATGAAAATAATTCCAGCTAATAAATGCAGAAGGAAGATAAGAATGGAAAATATTACTTTTGATCATTAATGAAATAATGGTGGTTGATCTTGATGGCCAACGAAAGCTAAATTCATTAGGTGAAAAGATAATAGGGAACTTGGTAATGGTTAAACTGCCCAATCTTGTCATCATTAACAATAGGAAATCTAGATATTGTGCTGTGCTTAGTCATTCAGTCGTGTCCAACTCTTTGTGACCCCATGGACTGTAGCCAGCCAGGCTCCTCTGCTCATGGGGATTTTTCACGAAAGAATACTGGAGTGGGTTGCCATGCTTTCCTACAGGGGCTCTTCTCAACCCAGGGATTGAACCAAGGTCTCCTGCATTGCTGTCAAATTCTTTACCATCTGAGCCACCAGCCAAGCCCAATCTAAATATTACATGACTAATAATAGGATAAGGAGCTCATGATCTGAGCCCAGTCAGCTCCTGGTCTTGTTTTTGTTGACTGTATAGAGCTTCTCCATCTTTGGCTGCAGAGAATATNCTGCAATACAGGAGACCCGAGTTCAATCCCTGAGTCGGGAAGATCCGCTGGAGAAGGGAATGGCAGCTCACTCCAGTGTTCTTGCCTGGAGAATTCCATGGACAGAGGAGCCTGGAGGGCTACTACAGTCCATGAAATCACAAAGAGTAGGACATGATTGAACGACTAATACTTTCACGTTCAATGACTTTGGCCAGCATAGTGTAGTTGGAGTGACTTTGAGGAATTCTACAGCCAGTGCTAAAAATGTTGCTGCCACATCAGCACCCTGAGTACCTGATCTTTGTCCTGTGAATGCAGATTCTATTCATGGTGGGGTCTCAAAGTAAATCTGACTCTATCGCTTAACAAATGATTCAAAGCTCTTGTCTCTGTGTGCATGCCCTAAGTCTCTTCAGTCATGTCCAACTCTTTGTCACTCTATGAACTGTAGCCCCTCAGGTTCCTCTGTCCATGAGATTCTTCAGGTAAGGATAACTGGAGTGTTGTCATGCCCTTTTCCAGGGCATCCTCCCAACCCAGGAATTGAAACCTTCTCCCATGCAGCTCCTACACTGCAGGCAGATTCTTTACTGCCAAACCACCAGAGAAGCCCTTCTGTCTCCTCAGTTCAATTCAGTCCATCAGTCATGTCCAACTGATTTTGATCTCATGGACTGCAGCACACCAGGCTTCCCTGTCCATCACCAACTCCTGCTGCTACTGCTGCTGCTAAGTCGCCTCAGTCGTGTCCGATTCTGTGTGACCCCAGAGATGGCAGCCCACCAGGCTTCCCCGTCCCTGGGATTCTCCAGACAAGAACACTGGAGTGGGTTGCCATTTTCGTCTCCAATGCATGAAAGTGAAAAGTGAAAGTGAAGTCACTCAGCCATATCCAACTCTTAGCAACTCAATGGACTGCAGCCTACCAGGCTCCTCCATCCATGGGATTTTTCAGGCAAGAGTACTGGAGTGGGGTGCCATTGCCTTCTCCGTCACCAACTCCTACCAGTGAGCAAATAATGTATCTTTAACATATAAACACAAAGTAGTCATTACCTGACTCCTTGATTTGTTTCAGCTACTGTATTTCTCCTATGTGGTAAGACTCTTGATCTTTGAATTAGCAAGTGATTTTAGGTGTGTATATATTTTAAATTTAACATGTCCAGTATGGAGATGTTGAATCTTCCTTTATTTTGAAATAAAGATATTCCTGTTCTTTCCTGGGCTTACTTTTGGTAGTAATTGAGACAATTCTCTACCAAGTAGGTTAAATCATATAATCTGAGTCATGTCTTTGTTGACACACCCTTCACTTCCAATGCTTGAACAAGTCCTGTCAATTCTGTCTCCACAATACATCTTTGATCAACTCTGCCACCATATTTCACAGCTGTACTAATACAAAACAGACTGGAAAAGCTGTCTGCTTTCATTCTTGGTCCTCTATTATCAATTTTTCACACAGTAGCTAGAATGAGAGTTTTAGAAACGTAAATCATATTATGTTTCTCCTTGCATAAAAGCTTTCTAGGGCTTTCCTTTCTTTTAGGCTAAGACTCAAACTCCTACAAATCCTGTCTCATCCAAGTACCTCTCCAGCTCGATCTCATGCCCTTGCTCTTGCACACTATTCCCCAGTCATGTTAGTCTTCTTTCTTATCTTCAAATACAGCAAGCCCTCTTCCACATCAGAAACTTTGCCATTGCCATTGCCTCTGCCTAGAGGGTGTTTCCCAGCATTTTCACTGATTGTTTATTCGTATTCTTAGCTCAAAAATTAGCTCCTGTAAGAGGCATTCCAGATCAGCCATCTTACATTTGGTTCCCCCTTTACTCCCGATTTGTACCCCACTCATCACTCGTTTATATTCTTTATATCCCTCAGTAACAGTATGTAATCTACTTGTTATATTTTTTTCTCTGTCATTCATCACTGTATTTACTACCAACATGGTTGCTGAGTTGCTAAATCATGTTCGAATCTTTGTGACTCCATGGACTGCAGCACGCCAGGCTTCCCTGTCCTTCACCATCTCCCTAAGTTTGCACAAACTTATGTCCATTGAGTCAATGATGCCATCCAACCATTTCACCCTCTGTCACCAACAGTATATCACATGTTGAAAAATATATGATGAATATTTGTTAAACTTATCAACTCTCTAATGCTTAGTGTATTCTCCTGCAAATGATGAACCCACAGGACTGGCAGCACAATAGTTGAAGTGATATCAACAAGGTTATATGAATATCCAGAAGAATCAGTTTTCCCACCCGATTCTAGTAGATGTGATGTTACTGAATGTGGTTTCCACAGATGACTCTAAAATTCATATTTTTTTTTTTTTGAGTCCATGGCTAAGCAACCTTTTGTTTTCTACCAAAAGGAAAAGCTGGCAGCTGTCAACATAATCAGCATACTCAACATATCAGTAGAGTTGAATAGTAAAGTTCTCCATAGACCTTCCCTGTGACTGGAACCACAGTTCTCCATTTGGATTTAGTAGTGATCTGAATTGTATTTCACAGACTTCTTGATTCCTAGAGGCATTTTTATGAGGTGTTTTTTTTAGCCACAAACTTAAAGGTATGCCATTTTGTAGATTTATGTGTAGTAAGCTTCTAATTGGAGTATTGATTTTTAAATCTCTGTAACTGTTTATTTTAGATGCAATTAAATATTATCATAAATAATTGAAACTCAGATAACAATGTCTAAGTAAATTACAAAGGATGTCTTATGATCTGAGATAATCTTATGGTGTTTACCATACACTAGCCCATAAAATACAGCAGTTCTAGTTAGCAGTTGTTCCTACAGATTAAAAGATTAAAATAAAATAAGGTCTACAAGGGATTTTTCACCTCAGTTATTTTTCACTTCAGCTACAGATTATTTTTTAAATTTATACTATACAATAAGTAAAAAGGATGTTCCTGGTGGCTCAGTGGTAAAGACTGCCTGCTAATGTAGGAGATGTAGATTTGATCCCTGGGTTGGGAAGATCCCCTGGAGGAGAAAATGACAGTGCACTCCAGTATTCTTGCCTGGGAAATCCCATGGACAGAAGAGGAGCCTGGAGGCTCCTCTACTGTCTATGGCGTTGTAAAGGAGTCAGACATGACTTAGTGACTAAAACAAAAACAAAAATAAGTAAAAATCATAAATTATATATGTGCAGCTTTTCTTGGCTTCCCTGGTGGCTCAGATGGTAAAGAATCCACCTGCAATGCAGGAGACCTAGGTTCAGTCCCTGGGTTGGGAAGATCCCCTGGAGGAGGGCATAGCAACCCACTCTAGTATTCTTGCCTGGAGCATCCCCATGGTCAGAGGAGCCTGGCAGGCTACAGTCCATGGGGTCACAAAGAGTTGGACACAACTGAGTGACTAAGCACAGCACAGCTTTTCTTACTCATCCATCCAGGCTTTTAATAAACACTTATTGAATTACTGTCATGTCCCAGGTCCTAGACTAGATATAGGAGCCCCAACAGAAAATAAGGTAGATGGTGTCTGTTTCCTTTTGGTGTTTACATTCTAGTATGGCAGACACATAGTGCTACATGACCTCATTTAATCTATGAGATGGGAAGATATAGTTAGTGTATTGTGTGGGGAAAAGGTGAGGTTGTCAGTGAAGACTTGGAAGAAATAAGACATACTGAGGCAGAGTGTGGGAGAAATGATTCAGGCAGAGGAAAGAGAGTGCACAGACTTGGAGGCAAAAGAGAGCATGGCTAGAGGGACTGGAATAGGAACATAGCATGCAAAAGAGGAAGGTATGGAGATATATTCAAAGGGTCTAGATGATGCAGGGACTTATGAGTCTAATCCAAGAATTTGGACTTATTAAAAAGACAATAGGATTAAATTGGGAATTATGTCATCAGATACATGTTTTAGAAGGTCTTTTTTGGATACATTGTGGAAAATGGATGAGAGGGAAAGAAGACACTAGGTGAGGAAATTGCCAAAAATAAAACCACTTTTTAGTCAAAAATATAATGGGGTAAATTAAAATTAAAAATAAAATGCAATGACAACTCCAGACAGATGGTAAGGTTCACAGAGCCAAACTTGGATTAAAATGCATAAAATATATAAAATGTGATCTAATCAAATGCAAGATGTATGCTAAATTCATGTTCTACTGAAATTTAAGATTCTCAAAGGAAGAAATAGAAAACTAGAGCAAGTGAAGCCACATTGGCACAATTGCTTGGTGTTATCCCATGTAGACATACCAAGTACATTTTCCTTTAATAGGAAAATCCAAATGGTCACTGCTGCAGAGCCCCCAAACACAGAAATGCAATGGCTTATGTGTCTGTGGTATTTCACTGCCAGAAAATTTTCAGTATTAACTCCTCATCCCACCTGATATATAAAGCCCATTATAATCCTGGTGTTCTATAGAGAATCCAGGGTAAAATCACTTGATCTCAGACAATTATTTAAGGGTGTTATATAATGAGATGCGTTTTGTTCATTTTTCTGAACAATGTCACCAATCATGCAGACCTTCACCTTGAACACAATGACATTGTGTTTAGATGTCCTGGTTTAAAATACAGATAATTTATTATTTCCTTAGAAATTTTACAACTGCATACCCTAGCAATGTTAAAAGATAGCTGCTTTGACTTGTTCCTCTTACCACTTTATTCAACTTTCTCTAAAGAAAGGAGAAATACTTCAAATACACCTTCAAACCTGCAAGGATAGACAGGGCAAGCTTCTAACAGTATGAATTGAAACAAATTGTTAAGTGCATGTTCAGTTCCAGATTTTGAAGCAAAAATAACTTTGAACATTTTGGGGCTAGAATTAACAAATATTATAGAATTTCCTTCCCACATTTGAAATTTTAATTTCATAGTATTTTCAGTCCTCTGGGCTGAAACGAGGACCAGATAATATTTTAGCAAAAAAGGTGTTTTGTTTTCACGCTTTCATCATGCAAAAATAACCCAACTAATTTAGTTCTAACTTTCAAAAAATATTCAGTTGCATACAGAAATCAACTATGTAGTTCTCAGGCCAAAACGAATATTTATCAGAAAACTCTGAAGCAAAGATATTTATAAAAATATACTCTTCCATAAAGTTTTATTTTCAGTCATTTTTGACATGATGTAAATGAATTACTGTATTATTGCCTCATCCTTGATCTGCCAGGATTTTTTAAGAATTTTTTTGTATAAATTTTGATCGCTAAAAAAAAAAAAACCTGGGGCCAAACTGGAATATTACAATGTTATAATAATTATGAAAATAGTAGTGATTGATGTTGATGTGCTGATCCTAAAATGTCAAATGCTATGGACATATCATCTCTTAATTGTGCCACAGTCTTCGGAGGGAAATATAATTGTTATCCCCAATTCATAGGTAGAGAAATCAGTTCTAAAACAGATTAAATAATTTGCACTGAACTGTTGTGTTAGTGTGTGATGGAGTCAAGATTCCACAACCCCTTGGCTCTCTGACTTCAGGCTCACTCAAAAGTGGTACCACTTTCAGAAACAGCCTCTGGCATAGCCCCAGTCAAAACAGTCAGAGTGAACAGGAAGAACTAGGGTAATGAGATACTATCATGTGTTATAGTAGGTATGAAAGAAAAACTGAAAACTCAAACCCTCAGGTAGGTTACACAGCCATTGGATTTATCCACTGTGTTAAGTCGGTGGTGGATTAAATCAGCAAAGTTAAAAACCAAATTAAAAGCATTTATGGTATTTTAATACTGGCAAAATGCATTAGCTTATTAATAGCCATATGTCTTCTTAGTTGTTAGGATACTTTGGCCAGAATCTCAAGCCATCAATGGCCATTCTAAAGACTTTGGATCAGTACAAAAAATATGCTGGTTCCCTTAGAGTTTTGACTCCATCAGCTATTCTGGGCATTGCCTTTAAGAGGATACTGGCACTGCTTTAGGTGCTGGAATGAAGGACATTCAGGTGAGCAGTAAATGGATCCTGAACTTAAGGAACTTACATCTTATACATAGAATCAAATGAATAGGACACAGGGATTACAAAGCATATATTTCCAATAATACAATTATGTATAAAACCCTATGGGATGTGAAGGGGGGGACAGTGAGTCTGCCATGAACAGGGACCTATAATGCACCCGGGACTTGCTCTGGCTGAGCTCTGACTTTATCTCTTTCTTACCCTTCTCCTTGCTCACTTCTCTCCTACCACCCTGGAAATGTGTTATCTGTTTCTTGAAAACTCTGAGCTTGGGGGCTTTACATCTGTTCTTACCGATGCCTGGACTCTGTAGGGTCCACAATGTGCTTGGCCAGATTCTTCTCTTCTTTTAGGACTCAAATCCAACATCACCTGCTCAGGAAGGCCTTGCATGACTCCTATTCCTAAAGTGGTCCTCTTTCATCATTCTCGGTCAGAGAATCGCTTTTATTTCTTCATAATACTTAAAACAATCTGATAATGCAATTTAATAATAAGTTCAATTTTGCACTTTTTGAGCATATAGGTAGCTGTGAAAGTGATTAGGTGGCATACCAACGATAAATGTTTCAGTTTGAGGTATCAAAGACTTGGTGATCAGGGTTCCATGCCATGCCAGGCCATGTGTACATGCCCAGTTGTGTATGACTCTTTGTGATCCCGTGGACTGCAGCCCATCAGGCTCCTCTGTCACTGGCGTTTTCTAAGCAAGAATACTGGAGTGTCTTGCCATTTCCTACTTTAGGGCATCTTCCCAACCCATGGATCAAACCGGTGTCCCTTGCATCTCTTGCTGCTGCTGCTGCTGCTGCTAAGTTGCTTCAGTCGTGTCTGACTCTGTGCGACCCCATAGATGGCAGCCCACCAGGCTCCCCTGTCCCTGGGATTCTCCAGGCAAGAACACTGGCAGGCAAATTCTTTACCACTGTGCCACCTGGGAAGCCCAATCAGGGTTCATGTCTAAGCAAAACTGAAAACTTCAGCTACTGCTGGGGCACTCCTTCTAGGGTGCAGATCCTAGAAGTCAGTCCCAACTCTAGATCCAAATGAGACTGTGAAAGTAACTGAGAAGCCTTTTGTCAACAGGTTCTGTCTCACTAGGTTGGGCTTGAGCACTAGAACTTGCTTTCCCAACGTTTCCCTACAACTCTTCCGCTGGCTAGCTTCCTTCTGAGTACAGTTCTGTCTTGGACTACATCCCTGTAGGATCATTATCAGACATTGCTCCAAACTTTCTAATGATCAATAACCCAGGACTTGAAAAGTATGAATTGATTTTAGATGCACAAAAATCTTGATGTTCTTCCAAAATTTAACTGAAATTAGCCCTCACATAAGCTTGGAACCCTCTCACTCTACTCATAAATGTAAGCCTACACCTCAAAACTTTTCTCTGTCTTTTGTTTCACATCATTGCACATATTTAAAGACATCAACCACCTTCCCCTCCACACCTGCTATTCTTCAGGCTAAATTCACTTCCTTTTATTTTTCTTCCTTTTAAGAAACATGTCTTTGAGTTGCTGCTACGTGGCAGACACTAGGACTAGCACTAAAATAACAAGTTTCTATTCCTTCTGTAAGCCTAAAATTTTGCACTGCACTGATCTGCAGTTTGGGCACACAGTTGACACCTTATTGTCCCTTAGTGGGGGGACTATCCATTGAATAATGTTCTCTATTAGCCAATTGGTTGAGAAGGACGTTACCTTGTGGTTTGAGCAATTCCTAAACTTGTCATTCCATGTCTTCATCACGATTTTGCTGTGTTTAGATACTGCCAGTACCATTTGATTATCTTCTTTCAATTTTCTCACTTTTGTACCTACTTTTTCAAAAGAAGTTTTTATGTCATACCATCAATAAAACAACACTATCACTTTCTGTATATGTAAAGAAGTTATAAAATAAATACAATGAAAATGCTGTTACAGTTGAACATCAAAATTAATGATATGTGTCCATGATATAACTGATGTTTTAAATGCCTGCTTTAAGAAAAAATGATATTAATGAAAAGGATGGAACTATTTTTACTAGTTACTAAGTGAGCAAATATTTAAGGAACTAGATATGCTTGACAGAGCACGTGATGAACTATGGACAGCGGTTCATGACATTGTACAAGAGATAGGGATCAAGACCATCCCTAAGAAAAAGAAATGCAAAGAGGCAAAATGGCTGTCTGAGGAGGTATTACAAATAGCTGTGAAAAGAAGAGAAGCCAAAAGCCAAGGAGAAAAGGAAAGATATACCCATTTGAATGCAGAGTTCCAAAGAATAGCAAGAAGAGATAAGAAAGCCTTCCTCAGTGATCAATGCAAAGAAATAGAGGCAACCAACAGAATGGGAAAGACTAGAGATCTCTTCAAGAAAGTTAGAGATACCAAGGGAACATTTCATGCAAAGATGGGCTCAATAAAGGACAGAAATGTTATGGACCTAAGAGAAGCAGAAGATATTAAGAAGA
>SJYA01001479.1:515078-657516 GCA_006410615.1 Neotragus moschatus | reverse complement strand
TTTTTTTTAACAGCAATCTGAGTTTCTGAAATGGTCATAACAAATAGAATGTACTAGCCCTATAAGAAAAGATTTCCAAGTCTTCCTTACCCCTTCTCCTATGTGCTTCTGGCTAAGAAAAACCACCTACATAACGAGGTAGCAAGTATAATAAAGGGGAAAAGTACAGGTTTGTATTCAAATCTTTGTTTTTGCATTTCCTTGATGGCCAATTGGGATAATGTAATTTAACCTTTCTAAGCTTCACTATTCTCATTTGAAAAATGAATTATACATACCTGAGAAGTAGTTTTGAGGTTAGGAGATAATGTTCATAAAGTAGGTAATTAATAAGCAAGAAATAGAGGGCCAACAAGCAGAAGCTACGAATATCTAAACCACAACTTGTAGGGCACAATTTTATACTTCGCCTGTATCCTAGACATAGTTAAGTTGGAATCTGCTCTGGAAAACTGTTTCAATAGCACAAATTATTTTTTTCTTGTGTATTAGCATTCACAAAAAATGTCTAGATTTGAATGGGAAACTATCTAAAGCAGCAAAGTCCACCCATATTAAAAAGGCAGAACTCATAATAGTGGGTCGCAGGTTGATAGAGAAACATCCTTCAAATATCAATAATCATAAAAGCCTGGTAGTGTCTTGTTGCAAAATAGAATAGGACTGACCTCAGAGATATTATTCTCCATTCCCTGTTCTTAAATTACCATCAGCCATGCCTAAAACTACCCTAGCAGGGCATAGCCCAACTTGGCATGAAATGCTGTTCCTCTCTAACTTTTTACAAATCTTTCATCAGGCAACAAACACTTATTGAGCATTCTGGGAAACAGAAGATAAATCAGATTCTATTTGCTGCCTTTCAAGAGCTTAAGCCTAGAAAAGTAAAACATTGTATCCACAAAAATCATCAAATGAGGTGGAAATAAAAAGTGGCACGAGGTAGGGACTAGTAATGCACTATGGAGTTTCACACAAGGGATATAGCTTACAATAAACTGCTTCTAGTGTAGCCTCAAAGAATAGACAGACTGTAAGAGAAGAAAATGAGAGGGAGGACGTTATGAAGGGAAAATACAGCATCGGAAGAGGATAATGAGGGACTTTTATGAGGTGCGATGGAAAATTCACTCTACATTTAATAGGCACTTCTATTCCATCTGAATTTGAACTGGGTGTTATTCAGGCTCCAAAGGTGCTTCTCCTCCAAAGACCCTATAACTTACCTGGAGGTGAGAGAGAAGACTGATGCCAAATGCAATAGCAAGATGAATTTGATGAGTCATCAAAGCATATGAAATGTTACAGTGTGGAGACTAGAGTAGTTATGGGTAAAATATAAATAAAGGGTCTAATAAAGTTTATAGCAGTTCATTTGTGCCTTAAAAGAGGACTTGCATTTTTTATAATTAAAATGTTGAAAACTGTTCCCAGCAGAGGATTCAAGAAACCAGCAAGGAGGAGGCAGAGCCATGATCAGTGGGTGGGTGCTCCAGGGTTGTTCAGGTCTGTTGCCATAGCAGCTTCCCTCTACAGGTGTGCAGGCAGAGACCTCAGCCAAAGGCATTCTTATACAATAGTCCTGATTCTCCAGACTATGGGAGGAAGCAAGGGTACCGACACCCCACCATTACATAAAGCTAAAAATCATCCGTGATGCTTAATTCGGGATTTCAGTACTTAAATGCCTTTGTATGGTATGTTTACCTTCTAAATTGTTATGTTTAATAATAGCTCAGGCTAATAGTGAAAGTAATTTATATCAGCTCATTATATCAGTTAATTCAGGGGGAAGTAGTACAGAGTGTACTGTGTGTCAAAGGAAAACCTTGTTGGAATGTAAGTGTGCTCTAAATAACATACAAATGAGAAAATCTACGTCAAAAGATTAAAATAAAAAGATTGGTATGCACTCTCACACACACAAAAACCATGAAATAGTCAAGTGAGATTAACTGAATATTTCTAGAATTCAGTATTAAGAATTTCTTTAAAAGAGATCTTTTATCCAAATAAAAGTTTAATATTATTGTTTGTTTGTTAAAATTTATATTTTTAAATTGACAATATACCCCTATGTTGATTACTAGCATTTTAATTCTTAATGGTGATAAATGTTTTATTTCTGTATCAAACTGATGCAAATATATTTCAAACCATAATATTTTAACACTATATTAAAAAATGTTAGGACCAGTTACCAAGCAAAACAAAATATGAATTAACCTAGCTTCCCCATTCCTAATTAGTTATGTTTTCTCTCACCCTCTTATGGAACCATCTATTTATGTCCAATATGCCATTGGGCTTCACAGGTGGTCACTAGTGGTAAAGAGTTCACCTGCCAAGACAGGTGGACTCGAGAGACCTAGGTTTCATCTCTGGGTTGGGAAGATCTCCTGGAGGAGAGCACGGTAACCCACGCCAGTATTCTCGCCTAGAGAATCTCATGGACAGACTACAGTCTATAGGGTCACAAAGAGCAGAACACAGCTAAAGCAGTGATGGGCACACACACTGGCCCGATGTACCATTATCGCATTGTTTAGTCATTATTTGAGCATCAGTCTCTTCTAAAGTGTGAGATTCTTCAGTGAGGGATTCTGATCTTCTGTTTCGTAGCATGACAAGGTATGTAGTCCATTCAGTAAGTGCCTATTGACAGGCTGGAGGGATGGATGAACTCAATGTTAGGAATTTATGCCAAAGAACTGAAATAATTTCAGAGAAAACATCTCTTTCACTACAAGTGGTATCGATTATTCCTACCTACGATTATAGTCTTAAATCCAGACTCTTGCTCTGGTGAACTCATTATGTTAGTAGGTCACAGGAAATGTATAATTTGTTTCAGAGCATGTCCTAACTTGAAAGTTTGGTTCACATCAAAAATGAATCAAAATGACTTTGCTGCCCCAACTTGAGAGCTACTTGACCAGGATGAGGAACATACAGGGGAGAAGCTGACAGGTGTCAATTTGCTGTGATCAAGGGGCTCCAGGAGAAGAGGCGGCATTCAGTTAACTCTCTCCTGAGGTTATTTGCAGCTGGCAAGCGCTGGGCCACCAACCAGGCAGTCTGAGAGATCCTGATCCTTCCTACACAGGGGCTCCGACTGGAGGTGCAGGGTAGGGGGACAGAGATGACCCTGGGGCTTGCACAGGGGCTCCAGGGAGGGCCTAGAGGTAGAGGAACACCTGGCCCAGTGGTCTGGCTGGGCCTGCAGTGGCTGGCAGGCTCTAAGGGAGACAGGACCACGTGCTCACGGATGTCCAAGACATAGCACTTGAAAGACAGGATGAGGGGCAGAGGCTGGGCAGGATCCGGCCACTCGGCCTCCTCTGGCTTGGCTGCCACTCCTTGGCCAGCGTGGCCCCGCCTTCTGAGGGCAAACATCAGGATCTTCTTGAACTCGGGTCTCAGGCCACCCACTCCACGACACCACGCTTGTGCTTCATTTTGTACACCTGGCGTCAGAGAGTCTCTCAAGCAGAATCCTCTTTTCAGTTGTGGCAATTCTTTCCAAAATGCTTTAGAACCCACAAGCTATATTTTGGAAGTTCAAATATATAATACACACTCAATATAAAGTCAATATGAACAGAGTGGCTGATTGGATGGATGCAAGAACTCTATCCAGGGTTATGGATGACAGGTGCACTTTAGTTTACCCCGAGTATCTCTTTTATTTCTATGCTTGATTTTAATTGCAAAGCATTGTGCAAATTGGTGTTCGTAAATAAAAGAAACTGCAAATTATACCAGATGTGTCTGTAGCAGCTCACTTTGTAGTCCATGGATACTATTTAAACAGGGATGGTGGAATAAATTTTACTTCAAATCTTAAAAAATGTTAATCTGCCAGCACCTGAGTGCACTGGTAGCCTTCAAAGCATTTTGAAGGTGTGTTATTTTCTTCTATACAATATTTAAAAGTTAAAATAGCTGTATTTATTCTTCAAAATTTATTTTATTTAAATATACTTCATTTACAAAGCTGTATTAATGTCTACACTACAGCAAAGTCGTTCAGTTATTGTTGTTGTTCACTCACTCAGTCGTGTGACTCTCTGTGACCCCATAGACCGCAGCATGCCAGGCCTCCCTGTCCTTCACTGTTTCCTGGAGCTTGCTCAGACTCATGTCCATTGAGTCGGTGATGCCATCCAACCATTTCATCCTCTGTCGTCCCTTTCTCCTCCTGCCTTCAATCTTTCCCAGCATNCACCTCATGCGAAGAGTTGGCTCATTGGAAAAGACCCTGACGCTGGGAGGGATTGGGGGCAGGAGGAGAAAGGGCCAACAGAGGATGAGATGGCTGGATGGCATCACCGACCCGATGCACATGAGTTTGGGTGAACTCCAGGAGTTGGTGATGGACAGGGAGGCCTGGCCTGCTATAGTTCACGGGGTTGCAAAGAGTCGGACATGACTGAGCGACTGAACTAAACTGAAAGATGTACTCGTTGGAAAAGACCCTCATGCTGGGAAAGATAGAAGGCAAAAGGAGAAAAGCACAGCAAACAGTGAGATGGTTGGGTAGCAGGCCATCACTAACTCAATGGACATCAATTTGAGCAAACTCTGGGAGATCCTGAAGGGCAGGGCAATCTTGACATGCTGAAGTCCATGGGGTCGCAAAGAGTTCTGCTGCACTTTGGTGACTGAACAACCACAATGATGTACAGGATGTATTTACCTTACCATAGGAATTGGGAAAAGTGGGAAGGGGTAGTTTCATGGATAGAAGGTTTTCATAGACCTTGAATTTAGAGAATACACATCACAGTATAATGTCCAAATGGTCAGTTGGTTAAGTTCATTCTAATCTAACAGTAATTTTTTAAAAATCAATGCAAAAGTGTTGTGAAGATCCCAAACAGGATGGTTCTACAAATCATGCCTCAGTCTTGGGAACCCAGATCCACCTTTTCAGTATTCTATCTTGGTTAATTACATGTGTACATTACACTACAGTCAGAATTGTGCATGTTGCTCTTCATGGCACAAACAACATACAGGTGGCAGCACATACGTATTAGAAAAGTTAAGCGAGCAAGTGTGGGTCCGACTGTACATAGCAACATCTAGATTATAGGTGCTTTCCTGGATTTCGTGCTCACCTCCAAGAACCTCCACAACCAGTCAGGTGGTGACACCTGGGCTTGTTCTGCCTGGGTTTCAGATTAAAACTTTCTAGTTAACTCCTGCTTGCTTATATATCAGTCCTTTCTATGGCCTTCTTTTACTTTCAGAACTGGTTTTTGGTTCCAGTCAAAACGTGTATTTGGAGTCTTATACAAAGCAGCATGCCAAATGTCATGAGCCTGCAGCAAGCTAGCTAGTATTCAGTGCTGCCACATCGGGTTTTGGGACTTCCTGACTTGTTGAGGGTTACACATATGTTAACTTTAAGAGCACTCTATAATCAACATTTTGAAACCTCTGGAGTGTGAGGAGGAAGATTACCTTTACTGTGGGGGTTTTCGTGGAGGAGCTGTTATTTAAAAGTGGAGTTAGAGACGGGCAGGATTTGGGACGAGTGGAGAAGGTGGGGCATTCCCAAAGAGCTATTCATGCTGGCATTGCTGCAGGTGTTTATGAATTTCAGGGAGGGGCACTGTAAGTCAACTGCTGAAGGCATTGCCTAAGCACCTATTACTTCGATAGACTTTTTTTTCTTTTTATGTGCCATCAACAGGTATGTTTATTTATTGAATTGTAGTGGACAGAATGACAACATGTATACATTGGGACTGGTAAGTAAGAGCTGTGAGTCCAGAGAGGAGAAGGGGTTGTTTTTATGGCAGAAACATGGTTTAAGGTGATCATTTTGCATTTGCACATAAATTTAACTTTGACAATTTAGGCAAATGGGAAAAAAGCAAAGCACAATAGACATATCAAATATAGGAAACACAGCAATTCTTTAGAATAAAAATTTTCCCNGTAAGAGCTGTGAGTCCAGAGAGGAGAAGGGGTTGTTTTTATGGCAGAAACATGGTTTAAGGTGATCATTTTGCATTTGCACATAAATTTAACTTTGACAATTTAGGCAAATGGGAAAAAAGCAAAGCACAATAGACATATCAAATATAGGAAACACAGCAATTCTTTAGAATAAAAATTTTCCCAATTTCTAATTTTTAAAAATTATAGAAATGTTCAAGTAACTTTGTTACCTTTAACTAAGTTAAATTTAAATTTAACTTTTCCCATTTAGGCAAATGGGAAAAAAAGCAAAGCACAATAGACATATCAATTATAGGAAACATAACAATTTTTCAGAATAAAAAATTTCCCCAATTTCTAATTTTTAAAAGCTACGAAAATGTTCAGGTATATACAGATACTGTAGTATAGTGAAGTTCTAGCCACAACAGTAGTTATTAATATTTTAGCCTTGTTTCATCTATTCCCTCCACCTTACTCTTAAATGTACTATAGTATTTTAAATCAAATCCCAAATCACCCATATTTCAGTACATATGTCTAATAGCTAAGGATATTTTTATATACTATAATACATAACAACATTAGTAATTTGTTAATTATCCTATCTAGTATATAGTTTTTCTGATTTGCCCATATAGCTTTTGTATAGTTGGTTTATTTGAATCAGGTGCCAGAGAAGATCCGTGCGTTTGACTATCTAGTGAGTTTCTTTTATTGAACATTTGCCCCTGCCTTTCCTGTCCCCCATCTGCTTAATGCTTTTTGATTTGCTGCAGAAACCCAGATTTGTCTTCTTGAGTGGCCCTTTTTCTGGGTTTGAATTAGTGCTTCCTTATTATGCTGTTTAACTTGTTCCTTCATCCCCTGTGTTTCCTGTAGACTGATAGTTCTAGGAACTTGATTAGATTCAGTTGATTTTTTAAATGAGGGAAGGAGGTAAATATTTTTATAGATAGAGCTTTGTACTTCCTGTACATCCTACCATGAGTCACGTTGATGTTTAATTTTCCTAGTCACATTGATGTCTGATTTTCTTATTTTAAAAACACTGATAGATCAGTGTTCCAAGTTATCAGCGCCAGTATATCTGCTATGAAGTTCTCCATCATCCTTTTGCCTATAATTTTAATGGCCATTGATAATTGTTGCCTATATCCCATATTTCATCAAAATTTCACACTGTTAATTTTCTATTTTTCTTTCTACATTTATTAACTATGTGAATCTTCTCTTAAGATTCTTTCCCTTTCAACTATTTGGTTACCCTCAAATGCCGGCTATACAGAAAAGACAGGATAAAAGTGCCATTTTCTTTCTTTTATTTACCAATTTTGTGAGTATTGAGTTGTTCTCACAGACTTTATTTTATTTTTCTGTCTCAGGTCTAACAGACTTTAATGTGACCAATGAATTTTCTTTTTTGATATTATAATTTGCATGAGTTTTAATCTTTTATATTAACTATAGTATAGTCTACTTATACTACAGTCAAATACATAATTTATATATTATATATGCAAATTTAAATTTTCATGTCAGTTCGTTGCAGTTGTTTTTCTTTTTATGCCTGAATTGTATTATCTTAGGCTTATGGGATAAGCTGGCACAGTGGTAAAGAATCTGCCTGCCAGTGCAAGAGATGAAGAGATGCAGATTCGGTCTCTAGGTATGAAAGTTCCCCTAGAATAGAAAATGGCAACATACTCCACTATTCTTGTTTGGAAAATCCCATGGACAGAGGAACCTTACAACTACAGTTCATGAAGTTAATTCAGTTCAGTTCAGTCGCTCAGTGGTGTCCGACTCTTTGCGACCCCATGAATCGCAGCACGCCAGGCCTCCCAGTCCATCACCAACTCCCGGAGTTCACTCAGACTCACGCCCATCGAGTCAATGATGCNAAAAAAAAAAAAAAAACAACAAAATAAAACCTCATTTGACAATGCCTACCCACACATACAGAGGTTCTATTGGTTTTTATTTGCCCACTCAGATATAAGTAGATATTTGATAAAAGTCTCTATGTGAGAGTAAGACCAAAGAAAACAATCCAAATAAAGCAATCAGTGCCATCAGTTCAGTTCAGTTGCTCAGTCGTGTCTGACTCTTTGCGACCCTATGAATCGCAGCACGCCAGGCCTCCCTGTCCATCACCAACTCCCAGAGTTCACTCAGACTCACGCCCATCGAGTCAGTGATGCCATCCAGCCATCTCATCCTCGGTCGTCCCCTTCTCCTCCTGCCTCCAATCCCTCCCAGCATCAGAGTCTTTTCCAATGAGTCAACTCTTCGCATGAGGTGGCCGAAGTACTGGGAGCTTCAGCTTTAGCATCATTCCCTCCAAAGAACACCCAGGGCTACTCTCCTTCAGAATGGACTGGTGGGATCTCCTTGCAGTCCAAGGGACTCTCAAGAATCTTCTCCAACACCACAGTTCAAAAGCATCAATTCTTCGGCGCTCAGCCTTCTTCACAGTCCAACTCTCACATCCATACATGACTACTGGAGAAACCATAGCACTACATAACAGGAAAGTGATGTGGTCCTCTCAACTCTCTGGTTTCCATTTAATAATCAATAAACATTAATTAAGCACCTACTGTTGGGGTTTACGACCAAATAAGTGACGAATTGAATCAGAAGGAAGCAGTTCATGATGTGAACTGTTATCCTGAAAAAATTGTATAGGAGGACATGCCTTGAGTGTCCAACTGCAGAGGCTGCAGATACTACACTAACCACCCACTCACAGAACCCCCAGTCCAGAAACCAGGGAGACCAGAGGGAGGAAATTTTTCATCTGAAGAGGAGGCACAATGCACTGACCCAGGGCTGCTGCCTTCAGCTAAACTGAGGCAGAAGCAAGGAAAGCAAATTTCCAGTGATTACCAGTTTTCCATTGAATAGTTCTACCCCTAAGTGGGTGAATAACAAGGACACCAATAGATGACACCCACCAGTCTAGCAGCGCTTCCTTCCTCCAGGAAGAAGTGAGTAAATGTGGAAGCGGAAGCCACCGGTGCAGTGCTGCTCCAGGGAAATCCCTCCCCTGGGAAACATGAGTAATGGAGAATAAGTGTTCCCCGGTAATACCTGCTATACTGTAGGCTCTTTCCCCTGTGAACTGAAACCAGAGCCATTCTTTTCTATGGTGTCATTGTTCAACTTATATTTATCTCAACTCATTTCACCTAATTACTTTTGGACAATTATTTCAAAGTTTTGACATATTTTCAAAATGTGATGATAACCAACTTACCAGTTTTGGATCTACATATTCAAGATTGTTTTCCTTTCTACATATGTATCCAAATAAATAATAAGCTGCTATAGAATACAGCTAAGGACAAGACCATACCCCTCCATGCTATAAATACTATATCACATGATTTTGAGGGTATGGTCATTTGATTAGTTTATGTCTACTTAACTAAACACAGTTCAGGTCAAATTTCTTACCACCAAGATAAGTCAAATCCTCTTATCACAAAAGAAATATTAAGAGACTTTGATCAAATTTTGTTCTGAAATTCACATACTTGATGTCCATTGCAAATTCTTTATTCATTTATGTTATCATTTTTTTAAATATAAGGATATAAGAGGAAGAAAAGGGATTTGTTTAGAATGATTTGTTGTAGATGAATTCTTTCAAGATAGCAATGAGCATCACTTTGTGTTCTCAGTGCTAATCTAATAACCTTTTAAAAAGCTTTTCTGGAATTTTATCAGTGATAGGTCATACTCGTTTACCTGAAGTTTCTAACTTTATTTCTTGTGCTTTAATGTCTTGTTCTTTAATCAGAGAAAGCTTTCCCATTTCTGATTTTCTAGTAAATCTTTGTCAAAGGTTATGAGTTGAGGCTCGGCAGTCGTGTCAGTAACTTTTTTGAGTTTTGTAGGATGAAATTCACCCAGCCTAGAGATTCTGATTCATTTAAAGAATCTCAGTACTTTCCTACTGTCTTCTCACATTTACCCCTTCATCATTTTTAGCCTTTCCTGTTTGTAAGTCATTCTCCTTGAAGAAAAAGACAAAAGCAAAATACTTGTGTAGTTTTGCTTTCTCTGTGTCAGCTGTCAAGTCAATCTCTTTCCTCAGTAATAGAATGATATATCTGTGTAGAGTCTGAAAAATTCTTTTTGCTCAGCATTTGTCTTATAAAAAAAAAACACTCCTAGAAGAAGAGATAGCAGATATTTTTTAATATCCTGAACATATGCATTGATTTGCTTCTTGTCCACTGAGTCATTTATGGGATAATGATTAAGCACCCATCTGCTTAGTGTCAGATATTATACTAAAAATAGATGATAGAAAAGTAGAGACTATATCACTCCTACTTAAAAGACTTTATGATTCAGTCACTGGATGTGTATGTTGGGGTCAGAGCATGAGAAAAGATCAGAAAAGTTAACCAACAAACAGAATATGAAGATCATATATTCCAACTGAGCACCAAAGAAAGAGCAGTTGGGATAGGGAGGCTGTGCAGAAGAATCAGGCAAAGCTTGCATGAGGAGTCAACCTTTGAGCTGAATCTTAAAAGGTGAGTAGAAAATAGCCTCTGGACAAAGGGAGGAGGGTCAGAATAAGCAGAGGGAGCCATAAATGCCTAAAGAGGTCATGTCCATTAAAAAATCTCCAAGTCCTGGTATCTGATAAAGTTGAAAGGTGATGAAATGTATACTTTCTTAGTGACACATTCTTCAAAAGGAAAATTTTCAGGTAGCTAGTTTAGATTTTCTCAAGTGTTCTTTATTTTGTTTTCATTCATGCCTGTTGAGATCTTGTGTATAAGAAGTGATTTTAAACTTCATGCTGGTCTTGTCTTGTTCAGATCAAATTTACAACTCCTTCTGAGAAGCAATGTTTGCCTTCAAAGGCTTTGCACAGTGAACATCTTCTGGCCTGGGGTGCCCTCATTTCAGGTGTTTTGTTATCTCTTATACTAATGTATTCATCCCACTGTTTATAGAACAGAGGACTTTATATGAGAGAATACTGGAATTATTGAAATCCCGGGTTTTAAATAACTCAGAGAGCAGAGAAAAATAGATAATGAAAAAGAGTCCATAGTACAACCAACACAGTACTACTATAATTATTTACTAATAATACTTTATGTAGGTCTAAAAAGTGTCTTTGATCATTCCAGGTTATCATTCATAGAAAATGATCTTCTCAGACAGATGACAGAAATGTCCTTCTCTGTTTTCTTCATAAAATTTAGATGATGCTTTCCAATTAAAATGATATGGGGCTATCAGCCTTCCCCAAATTCCTATTTAGGCACATAAGAAAACACTGAAATACATGCATGCACAGATACATATAGACACCAGGTAGGAAGCCTCTTTATGCATTTCCCACTTTTTTTCACAGTCAAATCATCCTCATATTGCACTCCAAAAATATAAATCTTAACCCCCCTCAAAACATAGTCATTCCAAATGTCATAGTTATTCTAATGGAGGCAGTCAGTGTACCCTGCTTCACTCAAGGTACTCTTTCTCTTGCATTCAGAAATAACGATTCCCAGTTAACAACTCTCCAGGAAGAAGATGAGTTGCCGTGTTTGACCTTATGGTGGTTGAAACTGGTGTCCAGGCCACTCCAGCCCATGCATGTAAAATGGCATTATGTTAATTTTTATGCCCACATAACCTTGCTTGAAGCTGTTTCTTCTAATTGTTGCACAGCAAAACAATCCCTCCATCAGAAATTAACTCACCAGAATTATTCTGTAATTATTTCTTGAACCCCCCAGAGAGTGTATATATCACATATGTTCACACACAAGTTCTGTCAAATGCCATCCCTAAAGGCATCTGCCATGCTCCATTTTTCCTGCCACAGTTGTGCTCAGTTGAGGTACTCCATCTTCAAGTCATCTAGAGAAACCTCATAGTGGTCCTGTGGATCTGGCAGTCATAAGACACCAGTGTCCGAGCAAAGATCTCCATGTTCTCAAACCCTCCAACGAATTACTAAATTTTATATGAAAATGATAAGAAATATCCCTCTGTTAATGTCTAAGCCAAATTTAATTAGTTGGTCTTCTAGGTGACTCCAGTCGTCACCTATTACAAACATTTATTTCAGCATCCATGCTCTGCTCTGCCTTTTTTCTCATACCTTTCATAACTGTCAACCTGCCCTAACCACAAGAAAACACTCTCCTGCCCCCCAACCCACTAATGGCCCATTTCCATAGGAACAAGCAAACAAGCAATAGTTCTGACAAGATCTATTTTAGTTTATGCTCTACAAAGAAACATTTCTTTGCACCTCTATCCAACTTTTACTTCAAAATGGCTGAATGAACAGGTAATAGTGTGCACACACATACAGTGGCTCTTCCACCCTCCAGGTGATCACCCTCAGCAACCCAATGCAACAATGATAAGCTGGACCTGCTGATTTTGTAATTACTGAGCTCAAAATTGCACTTTTGTGAGCAAATTAAATGAATGTGGCTATTTGAAGCCATGACATTTGGGGGTGGTATGTTATGCAGCCACAGATAACTGAAACACAGCTGGGTACCTGAAGTGGGACCTTCCTGAAACAAAAGTTCTCAAGTGTGTGGCACTGATTTGGGGATCAGAAGCAAGTATAAGCTGCAAAAGTCTCAAGGACAATTATTGAAAGCTCACGGGGCTTCAAAGAGAGTGTTAGCAAAGACCTAAAGAGAGTATGTGTGTGTGTGAACGCTCAGTCACGTCCGATTCTTTTTTTTTTTTTTATCTTATTTTATTTATTTATTTTTCTATATTTAAATTTTTATTTTTTAGTTTGTTTTGCTTCACAATGCTGTATTCATTTTGCTATACATTGACATGAATCAGCCACAAGTGTACATGAGCACGTCCGATTCATTATGACTGCATGCTCTGTAGCCCATCAGGCTCCTCTGTTCATGGGATTTTCCAGGCAAGAATCCTGGAATAGGTGGCCATTTCCTCCGCCAGGGGATCTTCCCAACCCAGCCATCTAACGCATCTCTTGTGTCTCCTGCCAGCGATTCTCTACCACTAGTGACTGAGGAGGCTATCAGTTAGACCCTAAAGATCTGTGGAGGAATTGTTATTGGCTATTGGAGAGAAGAGGGCCTTCTTATGTATCGCCAGAAAGTTTGACAAAACTGTTGCCTGAGTTAATGTGAAACAATAAGATAGGAGATCCAGCCAGTCCATTCTGAAGGAGATCAGCCCTGGGATTTCTTTGAAAGGAATGATGCTAAAGCTGAAGCTCCAGTACTTTGGCCACCTCACGCGAAGAGTTGACTCATTGGAAAAGACTCTGATGCTGGGAGGGATTGGGGCAGGAGGAGAAGGGGACGACAGAGGATGAGATGGCTGGATGGCATCACTGACTCGATGGGCGTGAGTCTGAGTGAACTCCAGGAGATGGTGATGGACAGGGAGGCCTGGCGTGCTGCGATTCATGGGGTCGCAAAGATTTGGACACGACTGAGCGATTGAACTGAACTGAACTGAATGAACTCAATGAACTAATTAAGATTTCAGAGACAGTATGGAAGATACCACTTGACTTTTGCTAGCTGCCTAAACTAAAAAGACGGATCAGAGATGAGCAAAGAAAAGAACTGATGTGTTTACAAGCAAAAATTTAAGGAAATATAAGTGATTCAGCACTTGTGGGGTCTCATATTAAACTGTTTCTCATTCCCATCTCTCCTAAAGGCAAACCATTCTCAAATTAAGAAACTAATCCTGGTCAAAGATCAAATCAAGGATAGTCTATAAGATACTTTATTAAGAGTTGCCTCTTACCTCCATATTGAAATTGAAATTGTTCTCCACCAGTTGGTCTTCCATTCAAGGCATTCAAGTCCTGTCACATACCTGAATTTATCCTGCCCTTGCTTATGTTCTGCTCTGGGAAAATTCTATGCTTTCTAACTTATGTCTTTCAGTGAGATAAGCAGCAAGTTATATAGAGGTTCAAGAGATGTTTCTTGGTGCTATTGAAGATGACTTAGCTTTCTTGAACTATTCCTACCAAGCCTCATGAAATTTGTAGATTTGGAAGCTGTATTTTTTAAGTTTAAGATTGTTTATTATGCAGTAGGTAGATAAATGAAAAAGCTTTATATTTAGGTTATTTTGGTACTGTCTGACGATTTTTCTAAAATAGTAATTCTCATGGGAGCAGATAATACTAATGATAATAAAAATACTTCCAATTTATCAAGCTACCTAGTTCAGCATTATTTAACTGTTCAATATTAAGGAAATGTGTAAACAGTATTGTAACCACTTGCTTGGCTATTTTGAAATTTCTCGAAGTGCAGAAATAAAAACCACTGATTTGTAAAGTGTGTGAAAAAAGACATCACGATATTATTTTCACATCTGATCAGAGCCATGAGAAAATAAGTATATCAAAAAAATTAAAAGTGGCAAACCAAAAAAATAAATGCCATGCAAAACTAAAATAGTGGAAAGGCATTCAAGCAATTCCTCAAAATGATGTGACTATAGGTAGTCTTGCTAATCTTTATTCTATTCTCAGTAATTCCCAAAAGTTCTAAAATATTTATTGTATTCATAATAAAGACAGAGTTTGCTAGTTTTTAGGAAAATAAATGATTTGATGAAACATCTGCACAAGCATAATTGTGGCTTTCTGGCTATTGTCATTTTAGGATTTCAGAGCAAATAAAGCATAAAAGTTATTTTACTTTCTTGAAAGAATTTTAAAAATATGACCAGATAAATTGGTTTATTCCTTTTGTTTTATTTTCCTACTCTTTCATGAATAAAATCTTGAAATTTCACACTAAATGTATCATTCATTTTTCCACATATGCAATTAATTAGCAAATGCCACAAAATGGCCTTTCCATAAATATTGCTCCTTGACTCTATGGGTCCTTTCTGCTGACTCCTCAGCTTTTTCATAGTACCTTCCTGTGTCCTATAGTACTTGGAGAGATAGATGTAATTTTTTTTCTCAACTGTCCTCTGAAAGAGCTGTTCTATGATGGTTTTGACTCCTTCTCTGTTTAGATAAATCCCCAGTCTTTATCTTCATCCTTCTTTCCTCTGCCAGTCTTGCATTTCTCAGTGTTTTGTTAATACCTTCCTGCTGCTGCTGCTGTTGCTAAGTCGCTTCAGTCGTATCCGACTTTGTGCGACCCCACAGACGGCAGCCCAACAGGCTCTGCCATCCCTGGGATTCTCCAGGCAAGAACATTGGAGTGGGTTGCCATTTCCTTCTCCAATGTGTGAAAGTGAAAAGTGAAAGTGCAGTCACTGAGTCGTGTCCAACTCTCAGCGATCCCATGGACTGCTGCCTACTAGGCTCCTCCGTCCATGGGATTTTCCAGACAAAAACACCTTCCTAGGGCCTGCTTATACACGGAAGACTTCATTATTTTTAAAATTTCGTGCTTATTTTTTCCCATCTCTATAATATGAAAAAGTTTTCCTCTCTTTTTCATATTTGCTATTCAATCATACCAGACTACTCTGATATTTGCTTCTTCCAACTTATNGCTCCAGTACTTTGGCCACCTCATGCGAAGAGTTGACTCACTGGAAAAGACTCTGATGCTGGGAGGGATTGGGGGCAGGAGGAGAAGGGGACAACCGAGGATGAGATGGCTGGATGGCATCACTGACTCGATGGGCGTGAGTCTGAGTGAACTCTGGGAGTTGATGATGAACAGGGAAGCCTGGTGTGCTGCGATACATGGGGCTGCAAAGAGTCGGACACGACTGAGCGACTGAACTGAACTGAAAGGGTGATTTTAAAGTGACTGTGGAAAACAGATATGGTTTGTGCCCAAGGGTAATAATACTGGTAATAATACTAGTAATACTAGTAATAATACTACAAATTAATCATATTCTTCTTGTGATGAACTTTGGCTATGCCATATATACCTTGGGGTCTGTGGATGAGCTTCCAAGAGCTGGAACAATAGACCAAGTATATTTTGTGCACATATGTATTTTCCTTTAAGAAGAATCCCTGCATTTCCTCAGATAGGCAAAGTATCTCATGACCCAGGATAGACCAAGAGCTTTTGAGTAGGTCAACATTCCTGAGATGCCCTATCTATTTCTGAGTTCCATTGATCCCTTAGAAGATATCTCTATCAGACTTTAATGCTTAACAAGCTGAGGTTTTAATGAATTGTCATTGATCTATTGTTTTAGTCAACTAATGAATCCAATAAATGAATTCATTTGTTCAATTACTTAAAAAAAAATGTGTTGCCACCTCTACCTGCGGGCATGGTCTGGCAGAGGGCATACACACAGAGGAGGCCTCAAGGACTTTCCCAGTCAGGAATCACATAGATTCATGAAGTCATTGCCATTTTTCCTCCTGGTAAAAGGGCAAACTAGATGTCCTGAATATTTCCCACTACAAAACATATAAGTACTCCAGTTAAAATACATATAGGACCTTCTTATGAGGAATGATCTCACCAGATAATAATAGAAATCCTCAAGAAAGTAATTCAGGTCAAGGATGTGGGTGAATCCCACAGTGACTTTAGCTTTAAAGGGCATGTACAGAAGAGGAGAGATTTCTGCAGTCAATGGAGACCCAACACTTTGATACCAACTACCCCTTCTCAGCATCTGTTTTGGGAGACACTATTTCCCACTTAGTTGGAGATGTTCTTCCAAAGAGGAAAGATTTTTGAGTCTGGGTAGTCAAAGTCACAAACATTCATTAACCAAGTTAGTCAATGAGTTAACTCTGGGCTTTCTTGCAATTATAAGTATTGGATTCCTGATGCTGCAAGTCTCCTTTCGGCTGATCTGTATGGAGTTGCACAAACCATTCATATTCTTTTTATCTCAAGTCCCCCACTATTAAAATTTTAATAACAATACTTTCATTACTTTTGCAGATACATAAAAATATTGATACATGTTGTGTCATTATATCTTTATATGGACAGCATCAGACCACCTGGAAGCCTCCGGTTGGACTACCTTTGTATCAGGTCCTCACCACAGGTCCAAACAACAGAATATTATCCATTGTATGCTTATAGGATCATCCACCTGGGCCCGTTTCCCCCAGCAGGACTTACAGGCAGGAGTGCCTAGAAGGAAGTATGGAAGGAATTCTGAGGCTTTGTCTGTCTAACTAAGATGGATAAAGGGTTAATTCATAAAAAAGAACATTTCCTCCATTCTTAAGCTAGAATGCAAAGAAGAATGATTTATTATTATCCAAAAGAGTAACTTAAGTTCAATACATTCTGGAATTACAACTTTCAGAGTCTAATAAAACAATAGAAAGAAAATGCTTTTTGTGAACTAGCAGATGTGCTACGTGGCTTGATATGCATTGTAGTATGTTATATTAAAAATATGATGAACCCCAATAGTCTGGGAATTGTGTGATGCGTCAGTCATTCATCCACATGAAAGCATGGAAGTGAAAGATAAAATAGATAAAAAATAGAGTGAGTGAAAGGGAAGGATAAAACAGGTGACAATAGACTGAGTGGCAAGACTACCTACGATTTGTATGTATTTTCCTTGAAGAAAGAAATAAAGGAAAATGGCAAGAGGCTGTACATTATTTTGATTTAACTATTTTAATTATTAGAAAGGGTAGCTGAATCACATATTACATTTAGAAATATCACAAAACTTGGGTGGTTTGCAAGCACAAGCTATAACTGAAAATATGTTTAGAGAATATAGAGAAGTTACAGGTCTGAGTAGGCGATATCAAAATAAGATTAAGCTCTGAAAGATGTAAAAGGAATGCATCTTGGATGAAAATTCACAGATAATCAGGGAAATGGAGCTACTATACTTGGGAAATAGGAATGTTGAATGAAACCTGGGAGTGATAGTTACAGAAAATTAGTATGAGATTGCACAGGATGATATAGTGGTTTATAAAAACTGTTTGGGCAGCACATGCAGAGATAACACATCGTGAGTCAGACAAGTGTGTCCATTTATGAAAACCTCAGAAGCTGAAGGATGACATCGTACTGGAGGGAATTCAGAGAGAGCTACAAAAATGATTGAGGGGCTAGAAGGGCTGATGTGAGGTAAGATTAAAAAGAACTAAATATGTATGACTTATCCAAATAGACACTGTATCGCCACAAAATGGAAGCTGCTCACACACTGAGGAAAGGGGAAAAAGTTTTCAAGGAAGTTTAAGCAAATTTTATCTGAAACATTCTGCAGAAAACTAACAACGAAAAGTTAAAGGTGAAATACAGGTTCCCTAGTGGGTTAAGTAGAGAAAATAAGTATATCATTTTTGTTCTCTAGATCCATTTTCCAAAATGAAAAAAAAAAAATACTATAATCTCCTAGTCCTTCAGTTTCTACATTTTTAAATCAGAAGTAATGAACCCTTTTTGGCAAACTTAAAGAGTTTTGGCTGGCGAGATTAATTCTGGCCATATTCATTAAAATATTATTTTAAAGTCATTCAGTGATTTCTGATTCTTTGCAACCCCCATGGGCTATATATGGCCTGCCAGCTCCTTTGTCCATGTTAGTCCCCAGACAAGAATACTGGAGTGGGTAGCCATTCCCTTCTCCAAGAGGTCTTCCCAACCTAGGGGTTGCCCCTGGGTTTCCTGTTTTGCAGGCAGATTCTTCACTGTCTGAGTCACCAGGGAAGCCCTCCTAATAAGATTTATAGAGTTAAATATAGGTGTGCAATAAGGCAACTTGAATGTATTATGATTTCTGACATCAAACGAGAATGTTTCAAGGATGCAAAGAAGGAGGTATCATTTGAATTGAGCCTTGAAGGGTAGTAGGAGTTCAACAAGGAGGAACTGGGGGATTCAAGGGTGGGAGAGTCTATGAACAAAAGCTGAGGGAAAATACAAAATTCATGGTAAAAACCATGAGTGTCCTGGTGTGACTGAAACAAGAAACACAGAAAAGTATGGCATAATACAAATCTGGACAAGTGTGCTTCACTCATTGGAAAAAGACCATGGCTGGGACTCTAAAGGGAGTGGAGACCATATATAAACCAATGGTTTTCAAGTAGTTTTTAGGCTTTCATTAAATGAAATCTTTAACAGAAGTCTAATCTATGGAACAGACAAAATCTGTACTTCCTCTACTTGAAGTAGGTTAGATGTCAAGACTCCTGCTCTCCTTTGTCCTTTGAAACATCCTTCCTCCCTACTCCCAGAAGACCCCAAGGCCTCTCAAAAGGCCCATAGAAACTGTGGTGCAGCTTGAAAACCACAGCTATTAGCAAAAGGAATAAATGATGATTTTTTTAACAAGGCAATGAAATGACCAATATAGACCTTTAACTGGGAAAAAGGAGAGGGTAGGTAAAATGAGGGGTAGAGACTGCATGAGTCTCAATCTAGGTGTTAACTAAGGAATAGAAAAGATGTGACTTCAATATTATAAACTCACAGCAACTCTCAGTTCAGTTTAGTCATTCAGTCATGTCCAACTCTTTGTGGCCCCATGGACTACAGCTCGCCAGGCTTCCCTGTACATCACCAACTCCCGGAGCCTGCTCAAACTCAGGTCCATCGAGTCAGTGATGCCATCCAACTATCTCATCCTTTGCTGTCTCCTTCTCCTCCTCCCTTCAATCTTTCCCAGCATCAGGATCTTTTCCAGTGAGTCAGTTACTCACATCAAGTGGCCAGACTATTGGAGTTTCAGCTTCAACATCAGTCCTTCCAAGGAATACTCAGGACCGATTCCTTTGGGATTGACTAATTGTATCTCCTTGCAGTCCAAGGGACTCTCAAGAGTCTTCTCCAACACCACAGTTCAAAACATCAATTCTTTGGTGCTCAGTTTTCTTTATAGTCCAACTCTCACATCCATACATGACTACTGGAAAAACCATAGCCTTGACTAGACAGACCTTTGTTGGCAATGTCTCTGTTTTTTAATAGGCTGTCTAGGTTGGTTATGGTTTTTCTTCCAAGGGGCAAGTGTCTTTTAATTTCATGGCTGCAGTCACCATCTGCAGTGATTTTGGAGCCGAAGAAAATAAAGTCTGACACTGTTTCCACTGTTTCCCCATCTATTTGCCATGAAGTGATGGGACAAGATGTCATGATCTTAGCTTTCTGAATGTTGAGTTTTAAGGCAACTTTTTCACTTTCCTCTTTCACTTTCATCAAGAGGCTGTTTAGTTCTTCTTCGCTTTCTGCCATAAGGGTGGTGTCATCTGCATACCTGAGGTCATTGATATTTCTCCCAGCAATCTTAATTCCAGCTTGTGCTTCATCCATCCTGGCATTTCACATAATATAGTCTGCATATAAGTTAAATAAGCTACGTGACAATGTACAAACTTAACGTACTCCTTTCCCAATTTGGAACCAGTCTGTTGTTCCAAACAGTTCTAACTGTCGGTTTTTTGACCTACATACATATTTCTCAAGAGGCAGGTAAGGTGGTCTGGTATTCCCATTTCTTGAAGAATTTTCCAGTTTGTTGTGATCCACACAGTCAAAGGCTTTGGTGTAGTCAATAAAGCAGAAGTACATGTTTTTCTGGAACTCTCTAACTTTTTATATGATCCAAGAGATGTTGACAATTTGATCTCTGGTTCCTCTGGCTTTTCTAAATCCAGCTTGAACATCTGGAAGTTCATGGTTCATGTACTGCTGAAGCCTGGCTTGGAGAATTTTGAGCTTTATTTTGCTAGCGTGTGAGATGAGTACAATTGTCCAGTAGTTTGAACATTCTTTGACATTGCCTTTCTTTGGGATGGGAATGAAAATTGACCTTTTCCAGTCCTGTGGCCACTGCTGAGTTTTCCAAATTTGCTGGCATATTGATTGCAGCACTTTAATAGCAACTCTACTTGATTAAAAAAAAAATAGCTGTAAGAAGTAGAATAGATAGCAAATCAGATTTTCAGAATGGATAAGTGGGACCTTATAATGTCAATAAATGAGAGTGTGTATTTTTATTTAATACATGATTTTGGTTTAAGTTTTGAATCTACCATAGTCTCCCTTAGTGTCTTTATTTTAGAGTGAGCCAAAGTACAGTAATAAACTCTATTGGTTTAGAAGTTATAGCTTTATACAATTTCTTTTTGTTGAATCTTGAATCACAAAACTCTGTCACCTGCACCAGAAGGGGAGGATGGATATAACATGGGATGTCATTTTTATAAGTGTATTTATTCATTCCTCCAGTTGTTTGTTATGTTATCATTCATTGGTTATTTTAAGGATATCACATACTATAGGAGACGTAGGGGTAACTGAAATTTAATTATATTCGTATTTTAGATAGATTAGGAAACTTTAATCCTCTTAAGAGACTCCTAAGATTAGGAAATTTAGGAGATTAGGAAACTCTTTTCCCAAACAATCTTTAAAAATAATACTTTCTTGTTAATATTTTTATATAAACATAATATTACTTCCTTAGCTTTTCTTTTCAGGCCTTTTCCTTTTTATACTACTTTTATATGTAAAACAGTGCTATATATTGATGTGAGTCATGTTGTCCTGTTAGTCACTTTCAATTGTGTCTGATTCTTTCAACCCCCTGGACTGTAATCCACCAGCTCCTCTAGCCACAGGATTTCCAGGCAAGAATATTGGAGTGGGTATTCTATACCAAAATTCTAGTCACAAATCAAGGCATTTGAAGCATGTGTCATCAAATGTATATATTGGATAATATTCCAATGAATAGTTGAAATTCTAGTTTATATTTGTTTTAACGGAACTCTAGATTTATAATTTCGGTAATCTTTATCAAGCCAAAAGCTAAGTCTACTAATTCTATTTTGTATCAGAAAAGAGATACTCAAGTTTAGTTTGTGCTAATATGAAATCTATAATTATTTAAGAGAAATCTATGTCCTACAAAACCAATAAAGGGATCAGGGTGTTCATTTCACCCATAAACTCAGTGCCATGATGTTGTCACTTATTTTGTATGACTAGAATAATTCACAATACTGAAAGCGAAATAAGTTTTAAAAAGAATTAACTACTATCCATATATTCTAGATTAGTGTTGGGTATATAACCTCTAATGTATGTAAATCCAGAGCTATACCTTTTACATCTTATCTCATTTAATCCTCAAAACCTACATGGAAAGTAAAGCTACCCATTTTATAAATAGAGAAGGTTTAACTCGCCCAAGAACACAAGGAATTAACAGAGAAAAGTTTATAAACCTCCAAGTCCAATTACCTTTCAATAAAAGTGCTCTCTACCAGTAAATAGTAAAGAATTCATTAATAATCATTCAATATCATTGCCATTGGAGAAGGGGATAGGAGTTAATACTTTATTGCAAAATATCACAATTTTCTTTCCTGTCATATATCTGCAATTGTCATTTACTACCATAATAGTATAGTGATGTATCAATTTAACTTGATGTTTTCCTGTCCATTTTTCAAAGCATTATCTCTGGGCAAATAGCCTCTTAGAAGAGAATCTTTCATTTTGAATTTCCTATAGATGAGCATTTGGCAGAAACATTGATCATCTTAGTCATAATGCCTCAAAATTACTGTACAAACTAATCAATATCATCATCTCAAAAATATACCAACTAATTAATAGTATGAGAATACACATGTTCAAAGAATGTCAAATCCATTAAAAATATCTGAGGGGTTGGCCTGTAAACTATTTAGAAGTATTTATAGAGAAATGCAGATCAAACTAGAAGAAGGTGAGGATACATAGGTTCTTAGAGAAAGTAATTGGAAGACTGGTACATTGACATTTACTGCCTAGAAAGGAGTTAACTATTTTTGTTTTACCAAAGATATTTGTCTAGTTACAAGATACTTGTAACTAAAAGTATCAAATAAAAGTAAAGCAAATAAAACAACAAAATAGAGACGTCCACAATTTACAGTTGTTCAATTTAAGATTTTTCGACTTGATGGTGGTACAAAAGTCATATTCTTTCACTAGAAACCATGCATCAAATTCTGATTGTCTTTTTTCAAGGCTAATGATAAGGGATACAAACTCTTGTGATGTTGAGGATTAGCAAGAGCTGCAGTTTCCATCAGCCATGTGATCACAAATGTGCACAACGGACACACTGAAAACTATCTGTGCCTATACGTTCCTTTTCTTTTTCACTTAAGCAGAATATTCAATAAATTATATGAGATATTCAGCATTTTATTAAAAAGGCTTTGGGTAGAGATTATTTTGCCCAACTGTAGGCTAATACAAATGTTCTGAATATATTTAAGATGTGCTAGCCTAAACTACGGTGTTCAATAGTTAGGTGCATAAAATGTGCTTTCAACTTACAATATTCTTTTATTTATGAGTGTTTTGGAATACAATCCCATCCTAAGTTGAAGAACATGTGTAGACTTTTCTCTGTAAAAATTCCCAGGAGTGCTTAAGTTCTGGCCTATGTGTAGATCTTAGCTCTGTGGCTTCTTACCAACGTGTCCATGGTAAGTGATTTAGCCTCTCTCTCTGCATCTCAGTTTCTTCACTTATAAGTAGAAATAATGTGATTGTCTAATTCCTCAAGTCATTTAGAGTATTAAACTAAAAAATGGGTTAGTCTGTATAAGTATGTAGATGATGTGGTTGGAAACAGGAGAAGTCAAGCATAGCTAAAGGAGAGAGAGGAATGAGCAGGATGACACAGAAGTAGCTGGGCAGGAGCAGGGCCAGGCCATGTGCTCTGGAGGCCATGTGCTCTGGAGGCCATGATTAGAGTCCTAAAGTCTTAGCCTACAGACACAGAGGAAACCTTGAGTCACTTGAGGCAGGAAAATAACATGATCGGATCTATCCTAGATGACTAACTTTGAAGCTAAGCAAAGAGGTTATGTTGATTGTGTTTTTTTTTTTTTTTTTCCATTCTGGAAAATACCAGGGAGTTTGTTTAATCATTTGTCTTTTTGAAATAGAATCTGAATTCAGATTCTGGTAGAGACACTCTCTTCCATAACTCCTAAAATAGAAAGACTCATCATTGTGTAGTATAAGGAAAAGAGAATAATTAAGAAAAAAGACAATAATATATATAAAGAAAAGACAAATTAGTGCAGGAGGCTAATAGAAAAGGCAGTGTTAATTCAAGCCATTATATCTAGAAACATACGTAGTTTATGTGGTATTACTTTACAAAAATGATGCATCATTGTCAATGAGCAGGGAAATAAAGAAAGGACAAAATTCAAAAATGGAAAAATATATTGCTTATAAACACTTATGCATACAGGAATAATAAGTAATAGCCTCTTTACTATGTTTTAGCATGCTGAATTTAGCATCTGTGTGTCCATGGATTAAAAATATGTAATTAATAAAAGTTTGAGGTAAAATGTAATTGTTTTCATAATTTATACATCATTATCGATGTGGCTACACAGAAAAGACATAATAAGGATATTAGAAATGAATGCATTGAAATAATTTGTTTTAAAAAAATCAGTATTTAGTACTTGGGTTTTCAGAGGAAGAAAAGGTTTCTGGCCAGCCAAATCCATAAAGAGCCAAGCACAGCTCCAATCTATCATCTGGAACGCACCAGTGCTGAGCCCTAGCTTAGCCAAAAGTTGAGTATAAAATGTACCTCTGAGTCCTCTCTGATGTTTTGCACTCTGCTTTGGCTGATGTTCATTTAGGTTAGGTTGTCACCTTTTTGTGTCAAAAGAAGAAATCGTATTCAATGTAAAAATTTATGTAGTAATTTAATAAATGCAAATAATACTAAAGTTCAAATTGTAGAGTTGGTTATGACTCTAGGTAACATAATTCAAAATATCATGTTATCTAATTATCTGAATTATCCAAGAGAAATGTCTTCTTTATTNCGCTTCAGTTGTGTCCGACTCTGTGCGACCTCATAGACGGCAGCCCACCAGGCTTCCCCGTCCCTGGGATTCTCCAGGCAAGAACACTGGAGTGGGTTGCCATTTCTGATCTAGCTTATGTGTGTCTAAATTGTTCGGTTAACTCTCACTCAGGAGTTCCTACTTTATTACAAAAGGAAGAGAAGGAAAGTAGCTAAGAATCATTTGTAAGCACCCATATTGGTGGTTATTTTCACCATGATTGAATCATAGATATTTTATGTCTATAGAAAGTGGTCATTTTTACTGTGTGTGTTGATTCATAGCTGCATAACTAATCATGACAACTTTATTAATTGCTTATTATCAAGGGTTTTCTCTTTTATTAGAGAACAAGTGACTTCCTTCCCTTATACTGGTGTGTGTATATATCTCTGTGTGATAGAGATTAATGCATAAAGCTTTGTAGGAAACTGCCTCATTGATTTTGTTGCCTTTATATTTGTCTTCCTTAGATGACTTCCACTAACATAGATGGAGGATGTATAGCCCATTTCAGTAGGATATCCAGGGCCCTGCCCACAGGTTCTGGAGTTCTGGCTTAAATTCAAGAATCTGAGTGGCTCAGAGTATAAAGAGATATTTTCAGAGAAATGGATACATTGTATCATTGGTTATTTTAAAAGTCTCCTATGTAGCTTCTTTGATGGAGTTGCTTTTATAAAGTATTAGCCCTTGCTTTATGTTTTGTATACCAATTAGAAAATGCATTGCCAACACTGATGCCATGATGTGTCCTGGAATTTAATTCAATGTTGTAAAGAGTTGTGCATAAGTTCTATTTCTGGAATCTATGTGTTTAAATACCCCTATGCCTATTTTCAAATTCTTCAAATCTCATGTTAGCCAATCCACTGCTCAACTGTACAGTTCAGAAATACTTTCAAAACCCTATATTGTTTTCCCCCAGTTATTGAGACTGAAATTTATTTCTGAGATTTTTATGTAGAAAACTCTATCCTTAAACAGAAATTAATCTAGCAGCATCAGTTGAAAATGTATATATGAAAGCTACCTCAGTTCATGGTACCTCTTTTCAGAGAAAACTCTCCCCCAAACTCTTTATCAAAGAAAAGTATCAAATCAGTGCCTTAGAGTCTTCTGTGCTATGATAGTGCATTGAATACAAGAAAGCTGATGGGGTAGTTTTAAAAAATGTCCTGACAGAGTCAAGGTGATGGCCATTTTTAGCTGCCCTGCTATCCATCACCTCTTTCAGCCAAGCATACTCCATCATATGCAACAGCCTCATGAATTTATGCATCAAGCTGTGCAGCCAGTCGTGCCGAGGGCGCTGGTGACAAGTGAAATTGCTGTGCGCCTCATTTAGCTGTTTATTGCGCCTGAGTACGTGTTGCAGCTGTCATCCCACGATGGGATGATAGTGCTCGTTAATAGACAAGACAGGCAAATAATGATGGAGGCCACAGCAAGAGATGCTCATCTGCCAATGGGCTCTGAGCAATATCACAAACATCCACAAAGTTTTCCATCAAAAGCAGCTCTGTAAGGAAATAGAGAGGGCAGAGCTCTTCTTCATGGGACTAACAATGGAAATTAAACTTTTGAAAAAAGTAGAGCCCAGTGGGTTGTATAACTTAGGGCTGGCATTTGGGGTTCCACACTGTGCTTCCCTTTTAAAAGAATCACAGGAAAATGGCCACACGCACCAAAGGTTTGCTACCCATATTCAAGTTGACTGTATTCCTTTTATACATCATGGAATTAACCTTAACCCACTCAACAGTCAGCCTCATTCTGCTGTCAACCATGGCCCTGAGAATTTCTGAATGTTATTTTTCAACTATTTGAAGACTTGTTTCATACATTTAGGATTTGGGATTGCTCTCTTTCAATTCTTCTCAGTAATTCAGTGAAAAGTAACTTGGAATAGAAATATTCTATCTTTAGATTTGAATGGAATTTTCTTTTGTATAAAATTGAATTATACTCAAGCATTCATATCTCGGCATATAAGAAAGAGGCTCTTAATAAAATCTCTCCCAGATGAAATTCTGTTAAACAACTTTCATTTCTGTCCTTCTCTGAATGTGTGGTGCTTAATCTTATGGGTATTTTACAGTTGGTGATTAACAAGTGCCTAAGGTATGGGCTTAAATGTGATTCTTTATGGTTTTCCCAACCAGGTATTCACTTTATTAGAATATAGAACTTAAAGAGTTAATTAACACGTTTAGTGTAATGAGATGAAACAATTTCTGACTCTTTTGCAGACTTTTGCATGTTACAGAAATACCCAAGAAAATTTGAATTCTATCCTTGCCAACTGGATATTATTTTGAGTGTCAAATATAGAAACAAATATTAAGGTCCAAGTTATAAACTCAGGACAGAAATAATTACAGAAATTTATAATTTACTAGAAGAGCTGGGAAAACCTGTAACCATGAAAGAATGAAAATTAAGTGTAAGAATAATCACTAAAAATACACAATACACTATTTGGGAAATGGCATTCTTGAACATGATAATATGAGGCCATGGTCTTTTAATGGTCTATCTTACTATGAGAAGGACTGCCAAGTTGAACAAAGACATTATTATTAGTAAGCATAGAAAGTACTGACCAGGACAGCATAGGAAAAACACTTTCATTGGGATCTCACGATGGGAAAAATATATTTCCCTTTAGTGTGGCCTCCTCATTTTAAAGATGAGGAAACCAAATCCTAGAGAGGCCACACGACCTTGCAAAGTCTGCAGTGATTCACCTGTAGCATTTGCAATGAACATGGGTCTCTGGGTCCAGAGGTGCCTAGTCTGTGACATTTCTCATGTCCCTGCTGTGACTGGAAGTGTCAGCTGTTTTTTTTTTTTTTTAAACATTCACTACAAATGTATTATTTGTATTTATATGTTACTTCGAAAGAATATTCTGATGTGTTTATCATTTATATATGTTTATTTCTTTAAAAAATAATATAGTGGAGTAGAGAATACAAGGTACTTAACAATAAGGTTAAAATAAGGACTGTGTCATGAAAGAAAAGAGAGAGTTATAACCTACAGTATCAGACTAAGGATAATTACTAGATTTGAGTATAAAATTTACCATTGATTTAAAAGGGTTGATTCATTCTTAAATGTGATCCTTGTCTTTGAGCCAAAAATTACTTCAGTGAGAATGGATCNTAGTGGAGTAGAGAATACAAGGTACTTAACAATAAGGTTAAAATAAGGACTGTGTCATGAAAGAAAAGAGAGAGTTATAACCTACAGTATCAGACTAAGGATAATTACTAGATTTGAGTATAAAATTTACCATTGATTTAAAAGGGTTGATTCATTCTTAAATGTGATCCTTGTCTTTGAGCCAAAAATTACTTCAGTGAGAATGGATCTTCAGTTTTATGATGGAAATAAATGAGAAAATATAAGTTAACTTGCAAAGAAAATAGTTTTATGATGCACATTTCAAGAACATACGTATTCTGTAGAGTAAGGCCCAGCTGTATTAATTATTTAAAGGTCCTTCCTTCTTTAAAACATTCATATCTGCAAATCTTCTGTTATTCAAAATGTAAAATAAAAGTCATTAAAAACAACTCTCAACTGGGTATTTTGATCCAGATATATCAGTTGTCTTAGATGTCTTTGCTAACAATATACAGAGCAATGTATATTCTACAGCAATTAATTTGGATACACAGTCGACATCATTATATAGGAGGTATAAAATCACATTTGGACTATACATTATAGTAGTATTTTAGCTCAGAGTCTTAATGTAAAATTCTTTGGACTAACATGTAATAACTGTATGTACTTTATTTCCTTTTCCCTGTTTTGGGCTTCCTATGGAATAATACTGAAGGAGCTATATAATTCTGCTCCTTTGCCTTTTCAAGAATAACAACAAAAATGTTTTGGGGCGTTTACGGAACTAATGGTCAGTAAATTTGACCATGTTGATTCCTTGATGTTGACTCCTTTTTCTTAATGAAATGGAAAAGAGATGTGTGTTACATACACACATACAAAGTTTTATTAATATTTCATAAAATGGTTGCTACAATCAAAGGAACTGCTCTGAAAATTAAATTACTAGGCTGACTCTGAAAATCAGCATAATATGCTCTGTTTAATTCAGTCATGCTAAGATGTTAGATTCTCCTTCATTCGCTCAGCTTTCTCTCTCCTTCACCTGGGGGCATCTGCTGATGAGTCTCTTCTAGAGGCTGTTTAATGACTATTTTACAGGAACTGTCAGCTTTCTAAAGCCCAGTGGCATTGGGCGTCACTGTATTACCAGCCTTTTTACACAATTTGCCTGACCGTAAATCGGAGGTTTAAAAGTACAAAAAAAGCTCCTATTTGGTTTAATGACTGACTGTTGGAGGTTGATTAATCTTTCTATGCTCAGATGTTTTACTCACAAAGGTCATCTATTGTTTGTTTATACTCACTTTTCTAATTTTAGAAACACAAGAAATAAGAAGACCATTTGAGAAGAGCAGATAGTTGCCTTAAGAAAATCCCATTCATCTGTACTCTGGGATTTGGACTCAAATCATAATTATACAGTAAGTGAAATGAACATTGTCTTTATATTAATCTAATGCAGAGCTGCAAAAGCATGATACCTGCTTAATTTGGTTGGCAAGAGGGGTTATTTGTGACATTTGACAAAGCAGATCTTTTTGACTAAGAAAAAGTAATATTTCCCTGCCTACTCCTACCCTCTTTTAAAATTCCAAACAGGGATCTTTAGAGCAGTATCAGCTTGTTTTACTTAGGATGTTACTTCTATTCAGCATTATTTTTTTTTAATGGGAAATATATCCTTTTATTCAAATTTGAGCAATTTATTATCATCTGGATATATAATGCAAATTCTTGCTTCTTGGATTTTATCATAAGTACTCAGAGCAACTATCAAATTATTTTTATCAGTATTAATTTTTGATCAAGAGATAGTTTCCTTAACTAAAGAGTAGACCAGTCAATCAAAGCTAATCAGCAAAGAGCATGGCCTAAGATCACAAAAAGGAGAACACAGAAGGTAATGCTGAGGAAATACTCAACAAGTTTGTAAACGTATTTTTTAAAAGACAACATAGCACAGTTATTCTTCAGCCAGTCAAAATATGATCTAACCACTGGTTCCTCAAAACAAATGGAAAGGAGCAATGATTCCAGCATTTTTCCCTAAATGAAGGCTTCCTATTCCAAGTGACTACATGAGAATAAGATCCATGAGCAGGGCATACATAGTGAACAAGGATGGCTGTAAAAGCCTCCCCCTCCTTTCAAGAGTGGGAATAGTATAAACACTGAAGAAAAATAGAATTTCTGCTATTACCGAGAAATTCAGGGTATTAAAAAGCCACGAAAGTAAACTTAAAACTATTTACTTTCTATTTGAATCTCAAGTTTATGTCTTACTAACAAATGGCCATAGAACAACTATCAGTTCAGCTCAGCCGCTCAGTCATGTCTGACTCTTTGCAACCCCATGGACTGCAGCACGCCAGGCCTCTCTGTCCATCACCAACTCCCACAGTTAACTCAAACTCATGTCTATTGAGTCAGTGATGACATCCAGCCATCTCATTCTCTGTCATCCCCTTCTCCTGCCTTCAATCGTTCCCGGTATCAGGGTCTTTTCCACTGAGTCAGTTCTTTGCATCAAGTGGCCAAAGTATTGGAGTTTCAGCTTTAGCATCAATCCTTCCAATGAATATTCAGGACTGATTTCCTTTTGGATGAATTGGTTTGATCTCCTTGCAGTCCAAGGGACTCTCAAGAATCTTCTCCAACACCACAGTTCAAAAGCATCTGTTCTTCGGTGCTTAGCTTTCTTTATAGTCCAACTCTCAGGTTCATATATGACTACTGGAAAAACCATACCTTTGACTAGATGGACCTTAGTTGGCAAAGTGATGTCTCTGCTTTTTAATATGCTGTCTAGGTTGGCCATAACTTTTCTTCCACGAATCTAACATCTTTTAATTTCATGGCTGCAGTCACCATCCACAGTGATTTTGGAGCCCCCCAAAATAAAGTCTGTCACCATTTACATACTCAAATAATGGACAACATTTTAGTAAGTTTCTCTTAACCTATTCTTTGACACTCATTTCTATGGTCAAAGGTAGGAGGACAAGGAATGGCTGGCAGGCGATCTCTGATAGCACTGGCAGAACAGAATGTAATGTAACTCAGAGGCCTGGTTCAATCACCGCTCCCTCCCTGGGAAGTTCCAGAACTTCTTTTACTGCACAGCCCCTTCCTGGGCTTTTACTGCACTAAATTATATTTGTTTGTTTACATGGTGGTCTTTCTCTGGAGGTTTGTCCTCACAAGGGCAGGACCTGTTTTATATTTACCTTGACAAATCTCAAACATCCCAATACCTAGGGCAAGGTTGGCCATGTGGATGTGTGTGTTCTGTGCTATGCTCAGCTGTGTCCAACTCTTTGTGACCCTATGGCCTGCAGCCTGCCAGGCTCTTCTGTCCATGGAATTTTCCAGGCAAGAATACTGGAACGAGTAGCCATTCCCTCTTCCAGTGGATCTTCCCAAACCCACATCTCCTGTGTCTCCTGCACTGGCAGGCAGAGTCTTCACCACTAGCATAGCCTGAATAGACCAGGTTGGACATAGGAATAAGTATTGCTCAGATTAGGTAACCAAGTTAGAGTATGTTCTATTTTCTACGTGTAAAGAACTTACTGAAGTGTTCTAAATTCCTCATTGGAATTTCAGACTGTCTCCTACTGCTAAGCATGAGGGAACAATGAGATTGGAAATGGTGATGGAGGCTTGAGTCTCAGTTTTGCCAGTTTGTGACTGCCAAGCAGACACTTCCATTTCCCCACATCTTATCTGTAAAACTTAGGATTGGATATTTCACAGAGATCCTTGACAGCCACAATGACTGATTCTTACACCCCCTCTATTTCATATGTAGCCAGCCATTTTCTTTTAGTCTACTTGCACCTCTGAGTTATTTCTAACAGCTAACATTTACTAAGCATTTACTTGTGGCAGTGATATTAGATTTGTGACATTAATAATGCCTCCTCTAATTCTCATGAGTCCCATGAATTAAGTTTTTACATAAAGTGAAATTAGTCAGAAAGACAACTTATCTGAGGGATCACATTAGCCACAAGTGGCATAGGTGAGGCTCAAGCCTTGGTCTCTCAAAGATTATTTTCCTGCTCTTTTTATTGTGTTGCCTAATTCTATTTGTGGCTCATTCCTTCCTGAGGGATAGTATTGTAATACTTTAAGAATAAGGATAGCATTATAATATTTTAAATAGCACCCATGGTGGATTCATGTTGATGTATGGCAAAGCCAATACAATACTGTAAAGTAATTAGTCTCCAATTAAAATAAATATATTTATATTAAAAAAAAATAGCATTCCTGAGAGAAACAGCAGGACCCTATGTGCAAAGACCAATTTATTATGAATCAAGTACTCTGAGTTTTATTGTTACCAGAAGTGATGAGGTTCTTCTCATTCCCCATACCTTTTCTCATTCTCTGGTGGCCAACGTCATGCATTTTCAAAACAGCTGGCGGATGGACTCTGTGGCCACAAAATAGAGCTCAGCAAGCAGCTCACACAAGGACTGAACTTGTGACCTCAGCATCATTTTCATCACACCCCAAGCAATTGAATTAAATAGCTAAAGACAAGTCTAACAAACACTGCATGAAATGAAACATAGCCTCAGAGATGCAGTCCTATTTATCATTCAGTCCATTTATATCTCAGTTAATACTGATAGTTTATTTTTGATTTGCAGTTTGTAAAACAGTGTACTAAGCACTGCAGAATAAATGCATAATTTGGACACAGGTCCTAGGAGAGGACAAGTCACCTGTCATGGGGGTACAAAGCCAGAACTCTCATCCAGATGTAATAGAAACAGCTTTGTTGGGACCCTGATAATTTTTAACTCTGTCCCGGTGCCTTTCCACATCTATAGAATCCTTTAAGATCAAGAATAGCTTCCCCAGTTATCACACAAAAATAACCTTTTAGAAGCTCCTTGGCTCTCATAGCTTCTTGGATCCCTAGTCCTTATAATGTCTCTGGCTTGATTTTGATCATCTCTCTGTTGTGATCTTGTCTTTATCTAAGCCCAACAGATCCAGTGATTCCAGTGATTCCCAGTTTGTTCTTTCTTTAACCGGTTCCTTCATCCTGTGGGTGCTACCAGGACCTGGTCTTTGATCTTGCTTTGACATCCTAACTCTTTTTGTTTACTTCCACTACATTATACTGATGGCCCTGCTATAGTTGTTGTCTGGGTTCCCTGAAGTCTTTGTTATATGCTATTCACTCCAGCTTCCAAAGAGGCCCAGAGATTTCTATTTTAATCCTTTTGGGATACTACAGCACTGACTCCTTTGGAACAAGTGTTCTGGAATATACAGTATATCTTGAAGCAATGAAGCTAACATTTTATTTTAAATGGAGTGATCCCAGGAACTGTGAGCTAAGGATTTAACCCAAGTTTAGCTTCACCAGATTTACAAATGGACCTAGACTTTCAGTGAGTGGGTAAGGAACCAACTGAGGGAACATTGTCAGGAAATGACATCCTGTTCATCAGCAGAATAGATGTTTGTGTGTTCCCCCAAATTCACTGTTAAAATCCTGATTCCCAATGTGATGGAGATGAAGGTGGGGCCTTTGAGAAATAATTAGGTCATGAGGGTAAAGCCCTTTTGGAAATGTCTCCAAAGGCCTGTCTTGCCCTCTTTCCATCATTTAAGGATACACAGAGAAGAAGGAAGTCTACAACATAGTAAAGGAATCTGACCAGGACTCAACCATGCTGGCTCCCTGAACTCAGAATTCCAGCCTCCAAAACTGTAAGCAATCAATTTTTATTGTTTATAAACCATCCAGGCTATGGTCCTTTGTTCTAGCTGCCTGAATAGACTAAGACACTCATGAATCTTCAAGCTCTCCTCTACTGACATTTTCTTTGAAGTCTCTCAAACTCTGAGATTCTGCAAAATGCAGCGTTAACCAAGCTGAGCATATGGGACAATGTGATGGCTTGTTTTATTACTTCTATTGTCTACAAATCTGTTGTTTCCTTCTAGGAATTCAGTCCATAAAATGAGAGGGTTTTTTTCTTAAACCATGAAAAGAAAAAAATTTTAATCTATGGAGTTCAGAAAAACAAGTATGTTCTCTATTATTGTTTTAGTTCAGTTCAGTTGCTCAGTCGTGTCCGACTCTGCGACGCCATGAACTGCAGCACACCAGGCCTCCCTGTCTATCACTAACTCCCAGAGTTCACAGAAACTCACGTCCATCAAGTCAGTAATGCCATCCAGCCATCTCATCCTCTGTTGTCCCCTTTTCCTCCTGCCCCCAATCCCTCCCAGCATCATGCAATAGCCTCAGTGTCAATTCCAGCTCTTAAGTTAGTATCCCTAGCAAGCTACGCATGATAGTTAAAATTCACTTCAACGTCATTATCACTATATGTGCCCTAATTCTTAAAGTTATCCCAATATTTATAGTATACAACTTCAATGTTCTATCTTACTATACATTATTTTTGACATCCAATTTAGGTAGGCCATGCCCTTGAGTATGTTTAAATGTTTTCCTAAGATTTCTATGAAATAACACTGACCCCCCCAAAAAAAAAATTATTAAGGATGAATTTCCTACTAGTAAAAGCATCTAAAACAAAATGTATTTAAAACCAAATTTGCTAGAAGATTGTTTTCTATTGCTTTGACAATAGAATTTGGGGACCTTCTGAAGTCTTTTTCACCATTTTCCGCATAAAGTTTCCATGAGTTTAACAGATTGTCTCTTTAGATCTGTAATGATGACTGGAATAGGAAATTCAGACAGCAAAAGAGGTCGCTTCTTAGGCTTACTGCCAGATTTTGAAAACCACTATAACAAGTCATTTCTGCCAAGTAAGTGCAATCTGAATGCTGGCTAAAACATTTTTTAAAAATGGAAAGAAACCCATGCTGACTAATAGGCGCTAATGTGTGAATAATAATTAACGCAATTAAGTGACTGGTGCTGTGCGGGTGAAAATTTCAGAATACAAAACATTAATGTAGGAGTTTACATACACATAAACAAAGCTTTAAAATGGGCTAATGTGAGCTGTGATATGTGGAAATGTTATGGGTCAGGATAACAATTGCAGAATTTCCATCAAAGGTATGTTAATGAAAGATACAGAAATTCTATGAGTGTAAATTATTGTTAAGACCTTATAAAATCTTCAGAAATTATATCTATACCTGTATCTATAGCTATAGCTATAACCCTATATGTGCAAAACAGGTTTTGAAGTCTGATAAAGGGTATAGTGACACTAAATTAACGTGCATGAAGTTAGAAAAAAATTCACATGTATGAAACCACAGTACCTAGGTGACTACTAAGGGAGCTCTTTATTCTTCCTTACCTCCTGGGCACCCTCCCTCCAGTCCATCTATGCTTCCATTTTAAAATCTGTTTTATGTCTCCTATCTCTGTGTCTTTCTCTTTCTCCACCTAGAATTTATCTGAATATATAGGACCAGTTTTTCAATAAATAGTATAGAATTATAACTGAGAACCACCATGGGCTTAGTTCATTTAACATAGAGAATAAATTATTATTCTCTTTTAGAAATACTGCTGTGTCAAGGTCAGGGTTGAGGTCATTTACAAGGCAATATAGAGGACAGCATATAATTTACTAGCCAGAATCACTCACAGCTGTTGGTGCATTGAGGGGGGGGGATGGGAATCTTTCTATCAGAAATCTATACTCATTTAGCGTTCATAAACAAATGCTTTTGAGTATAAAAAAATTCAGTATGGTGAGCTTAATTAAGAAGCATCAAATTGCCCACTTCTTTTGTTCACCTTTGAAAAATATATTTAGTAGCTGATGATTAGTGACCTGTGTGTTTATTCAACAGGAATAAGGAACTCTAAATCAACATGTTCTAATGTGCAGTCCTTTGCAAATGAAGATAACGCCATTGATTCACAATCAACGGGCATGCATTTATTTATTCTTTCTTTTGGGGGGTTAAAGTATCGATGATGAGTATACTATAATCTCCAGTTTCTTACCTTGTCTGATTTGTGACCAACAGCTTTAATTTAACAAATAACTGCTCAGAACAAAGCAAGGAGCCCTTAATTGTGAAACTGAGTTTTTTTGTTGATGTTCCCTGTACAGAATGACCTGGAGAGCTTTAAAATAGTTCACATACTCACAGGTTTCAGTGTTTCAGAATGTTTTGATTTGATGCTTTCATTTGCCACTACTAATTGCTTCATATTCTCTGTACATGCTCTGTACAGCCAAGAGTATGCCTCTGAAAGAAGGAGCACAGAAAAGGGGGCTAGCAGTAAAGAGTTTTAAAAAATTAATCAGAAACCCTACAGGTAAAACTGATCTGGGTCTACAAACATGGGTCTGTAAACTTGACTTAAGCCCATCTTATCATTTCACTCAAATTTCAAAATATTATGAAGAGTCCCCTTGGTTGACAGATCCTGTTTCTTCACTCTCTATCCCTAACCTGTGTTTTTTCATCTGTTCCTAGCCATAGACATTGTTTCAATAAATGTGGCTCTAAGCAAAAGAGATTTAAGGACAAACTAAAGGACAGGGAGGCCTGGTGTGCTGGGATTCATGGGGTAGCAAAGAGTCGGACACGACTGAGCGACTGAACTGAACTGAACTGAAATAGGGCCCCAAATTCCCTACCAGGAAATACTGTCAAATAAATAGATGATCATCTAATGTATATGTAAAGAGTCACAAATACACATAAAAGGATACTCAATCCATGCCACAGCTAGAAGCCAAGAGGGAATTAAGAAGTTGGAGTACTAGAAGAAGCTCCTTGGGAAACTGTTTGTTACCTCTGAATTTCAAAGCTCTCCTTCTCCACTGACAGTTCCCCTGTACTCTGTAAGCTCCAATTTCCCCCTCACTGAAAGAAAGGAAAACCTTCTCTCAGCTCAGTGTTTCTCTCTAACAAGAACCCAGCTCTTCCCACTCAGTCAGCCAACTTTCCTCCATGTCTGGTTTACACTGTCTCCGCTTTCAATTTCACCCCTTCACTAAAGCTTTTCTAACTGATTGTCACTTTTGAACCCTCTTTCTTTTTAGAAACTGTATTTGCAGGAACTCCATGGCATAGCTCATTCCAGTTTCTCCTCTCATCTCTCTCTCGATGCCAAATCCTTTCTCCTGCTCCCAGTTTAAAAACTGGTGTTCCTGGGCTCCTTCTGTGGTTGATTGCTGTATACATTGTCCACAGTGATATGTGTGTGTTGGGAGTATGGGTCAGGGGAGAGGGCAGGGTGGGAGGCATCTCATCCCTGCTCTTGGTTTTAACTGCAGCTTTTATACTTCATCTCTAGCCCTAGGGTCTTCTCTGAATTTCAGAATTGAGTATACATGTTATGAGAAATCTCTACTTGACTGTGCCAGGGATATTTCCACATTTTCGAAGTGGTCCAAAATTTCTCTCATCCTCTCCTCTTCTGTCTATCCTATTCATCTCAAAACTTACTGCTCCTTATGATGCATCTAACTCAGAACCCTAGGGGTCATTCTAAAATTCCTTTCTTTCTTTCTTCCCTTATAGACCCTCACCAAGTCTTCCTAAACGTTTTTCAGCTCTGTTCCTCCTTGGCCCAGTTAGTACCTTTAGACTTCCTAAGGTTTCTCTTGTAGGTAGGGTTTGAAGACATATGTAACATAAACCTAATGAAGCTTAAGCTTCTGGCCCCTCCTCTTCTAAGGCCCTGGGGTCTGACAGTGGGTGCTAATGATCATATTTTTTTGCAAATGTATGTAAAATATTTTGACTACAATCAATTCAGTTCACTGTCTCTTTCCACACTGACTTTTTCTCCATAGCACTTTTCTTTAAGTTGAGTAGCCATGGAATGACTGTAAGCATTTTAAAGCTCTGGCTAAGAGGAGTGGATTGGGAATATATTGCTTTGGCTTTATGTGATAGATTTATGGGGTTAGCAATCACTTCTGTGGGGAGTTAAGTTATTGCTACCATCCAGGACTAAGAATGGCTTTCAGGAATATTCCTCATCCCCACAGTAGTCAAACACAGCAGCTGATACAAGTTCAGGTCATGATGTGACCATGTCCTGCAGTTCCAGAAGCAGAAACATGTGTACAGTAGAGGGCAAACTCGATTGGAAATGTATAAACCCAGAATCTACTCTGTAGAAAATTTCTTCCAATCAGCAAACATGTAAAAGTATAAGTGGAAGGCTTATGTTTCATTGATCGATGGTCAAAATAGAAGTTATGTCATGTCAGGAATATGCTAAACATACAGCAAATATAAGTCCAAAGTGGATTTTTGTTCTTTTTAATAGAAGTAACATAAAATGAAATTTATCAAATTCCTGTATTTTTAGGGCTAAATCTTATAGTAGTGAGTGCTATGTGAAAAGCCTCATATTTAGAGCATCCCACCGTACTGAAATACTTCTTAATCTACCTGGCTCATCTTGTTCTGAAAAAAGTCCATCAATTCCAAAGGAAATGGCATGTAAAATTATCACTGGTGAAGAAACAGCCTAAAGAAATGAGTATTATAGTGTTAAAACTCCTGCATATGTTAGTATAGTATAGTCTATGTAGTATAAAAAGTAATTTGAGAGCACATTCAAGTCAGTCATTCTAGTTCCTTTCCATAAAGATGACCCCAACCTTGCTAGGGTTAATTGTCCCCATTTTACAGGTATGTAAACTGAAGCACATACAATTTATATAACCTTTCCAAGTAATAATGTTGAGAGTAGAGATTCAGTCCACTTCTTTAAATTCTAAATTCCTAATTATTTTACTATGCCATGATACTTCCATGTATAACAACTGGTTAAAAAAATATATTTTAATCTATAAAATAGTTTCTTCACCCAAGACCAAAAGTTAATACCATTTCATGACCAAATGATGCTATACTACAAGAAAAATCTTTGGTATTTTTAAAAATATTACTCTCACTTCAAATACTTGCTGTAAATTAAAATTAGTTGTAGATATTATTAGTACCTACTGATATATACCATATGGTTTCTTAAGACTTTGCTAATGCAAATTTCAAGAATTATACTACTTAAATCATAGCAAATTTTATTAAGTGCCGTAATGGAAATCATATTTTTAAATTTGTTTGTAAATCTTCAAAATTATCAATGTGTGAAGGCAATCTGTTCTTCACACTTTATACTTGAAAGTTGATATTAGCCCTCTGAAAGCAGCTAAAAGGACTGAGGTAATAATAAATGAGAAAATGAATCCCTAGAATAATAATTAAAATGGCACCCAACTGAAAGATCATGACAAAACATGCCATGACAGGTAGTGGAAATTAAAAACCAAAATTAATCAAAATATGAAATAAGCACCAATAATTAAAACCTCTTACAAAAATTAATGATACTGACTCCTTTAATGATGAAAGAAGCCTTAAAGGTATGGATATGATACATTATAATACAACCTGATATTTCATGGCAGCTAACTCAAGAATATTCACGTAGGAGGAACAGAAAAAAATGTTTCTTACATCTTGAAAGCTGAATTCAAATAAAAGCAAACTAATAAACAAGTCTGATGACAGTTTTCTCTTCAGCATTATATAAATTAAACTTTTTAATTTTATTTCTTATATTGATTACAGAAAAGCATTTTGGGGGAAAAAAATCAAGAGATTATTTTACCTTAGATAGGAAAACCTTTTATGTGGGAAGTATACTGAGGCAAGTAAAATGGTTCAGTAGTTTGACCTTTACAGTTGCTTTCATCTTTAGAAATATTTCACTAAAATATTTAACAAGAGTAAGACTTGAAAGCCTGAAGTTGATCATTGATCCTTACACAAAATGAATGTTTACTATATATGGAATAGATATAGGTACCATTTTGAGTTGGAAGGGTACAATAATAAAAGTATCTGATAACCAAAAATGTAAGAATAAGGAAATAAGATATGAAACTGAATAAAGGGGAAAAATAAACTGGAAAGATGCTGTGGTTTTTTAAACCAGGTAAAGTTGATTTTAAACTATTACTTTATTTCAGTGTTGAGATTTATTGGTTAAAAAAAAAGAGAGAGAGAGAGAGAAAATCAATCTATGGGAGTATTTTAAATTTTCTCTTAACCTTGTGAATTTATTTCCAAATCTTCAGGCATTCTAAAGACCAGATAGAGTCTTTGACTGGTAGAATATATGAGATCACATAGGAGGCACAAGTTCTTCAAAAGATGGAGAATATTCCCCAGGGTAAAATAAAACTTAAATAAAAGTCAAAAATTCTTTGAAGAAGTCACAATTAACATCAACAGTCACTCAGTGGAATCCTGGATTTCATATATATGAAATTACCAGTGGTTTGTGTAACACCATTCGTTCAAGTGCATTTTCATCAACTCCAACCTCAAATGTAAAAATTTCTGCCTCTGACATTATAAGATTAAAATTCATTCTCACAGATCCCTATCTCTACATTCGTCATATCTCCAGGCAGGAATGAATTTCACAGAAAAAAAGTATATATTTTAGACAGCAGATGATTTTCCCCAGCTCTAGGAGGAACAGCATCAAAGATACTCCATGGAGAAACCAGAAAGCAGGCATAACAGTAAGAAATGAACAGTGACAAAAACTGGGAGGCAGTTATCCTTCTTCATTTAGAAAATACTTTTCAAGAAAATAAAATAAAATAGAAGATAAAAAGGAAGAAAGCTTTGTTCTTGATAGCAAGATGCTTGCTCTTAGTGTTGAATTATCACCAACTGTTCCAAAGCTGAGAAAGCACAGAAAGATAAATGATGGGTGCATTATACAGCATGGAAGTCAGCTGTAAAGAAAGGCAGAAAGAGACGAGAAACGGGAAGGCAGTTACACTGATACTGAATTATAGTATTCTTGTTAAAGACACATGAGATTACATAAAAACTGGATTGGAATGAGTAAAATTTTGACTTTGGCTACAGCTGTCACACACAGATAAAAGGCCTGGAAATGATTTAAAGTGCATTAGATGTCCCATTTCTTCCAAAAATCTGACCTATCCATTTGAAGTGAAGAACTTTGCATGCATTTTATGAAAAAATAATTAGTCTCCTTTGTTCCCCTTAACTTACTCAAAAGTCTCAGGGCATTTTTTTTTTAAACAAAAAAAAGTCTTTTCTAAGGGGAGAAATATTACAGATTATTTCAAAACAATTATATTACATTCTAGATTTGGTACTAGAACACTTTAATCGACACTCCCCCTACCTGATGGTGTGAGTGGTCAAGACCCTGCCTGCTAATGCAGGAGACCTAAATGACACAGGTTTGATCCCTGGGTCAGGAAGAGCCCCTAGAGGAGGGCATGGCAACCCACTCCAGTATTCTTGCCTGGAGAATCCCTTGGCTCGAGGAGCCTGATGGGCTTCTGTCCATAAGGTCTCAGGGAGTGAAACATGACTGAAAAGACTTACTGTGCATACACACCAGATCACTGTGTGTGCTCAACATGTTGTCATCCCACTTCTCTTATACAGATGGAGCATTCCCAGTCATTTTGCACTGTCCTTTTGCTACCCATTTTCTGTGTTATTTCCACTTTTCCTCTTCATGCTGCTGTCAGTTGATTAAAATACAGAGTTCAAAGGTGGGCAAACAATGTTGGATACAGGGAGAGCCACTATGTGAGGCCTTTGATGCTATGTCCTTATTTACACATTTTTCAAGACCAATAATCAATTACCTACAGGCATTGCTGACTCATGGTTAGTTCTCAAGTCTTTTTGATCCATAATGCTCTTGCCACTCATACCCAATTTGTATTTGTGAAGTCATTGTGAGTTTTCTTATATTTGAAAATATAATATCACTTTCTGCCTACAACTTCTCCAGTTTTAACTTTGTTCACTGTGTTCACTGTGTTCACTGTGTTCTCCACCTATGTTCACTGTGTTGATAATAGATCTCTGTTCCAAGTTATAATAAAACCAAATAAGTTCAGGTCCTTGGGACTCCCTTTAAAGGACCTTCTGGTTTAGTAATGAATTATTGGTCATTATCTAAATCCCTGCAAATTTGCAACATACTTTCAATGTTTAGAAGTAATATGAGCAAAGAAAATATTTTTCTAATATGTAGATGGCTCTGCCTAAGGCTCATCAAATAATAAATACAGATTTGTAACTTATTGTCTTAAAATCTATATTATCTTTCTCCATCTGATAGGATCTGTGCTTTATCAAAAAATATTAAATATACAAAAGAATTTCTCAGTACATGATTGCCAACATCATGGGTTAGTTACAAATTCACCCCAATGAGCTCAGACTTAGTTTTATAATAATATATCATTTAGAATTCCATTAAATTAGAGAGTAAAGTCTTAATCTTAGTAAATTCTTGAAAAATTAAATTGACTCTGTTGCTAGATTTGCTAGCACCAGAGTTCCCAGAATATCCTGCAAGCAAGTAGAACAAGATGCCTCTTAGAAACTTTAAGAAAAAGGAAAGAATCTTTAGAAGGGAAAAAGTAGTTAATGAGAAAGGAATAGCTGACTATTCACAAGTGCAGTGAAGTGCCTCAAGATACAAAGCAAAATTACATATAGCTGTCTAATACTGACTTACTACCAAATATGCTCTTGAGTTTTCACAGTTTTTCTCATGAGTTGTGACAAGATGACAACAAAACTACTGCCTTAATTACAGGAAGATTGGAAGGTGTGTAACAGTCCCTCAAGATGACTGAAGAAATTTCACATGAAATGCAAACCTCGACTAGCGTTTAGATATGCCAAGATAAAATTTTAAAGTTACACAGAGACTATAATCATCATACTCTTATCAGTTCTGTGATACATTCTACTGTTTACATTTTGAACCAAAAGACTACTACCCTTTTTTAAGAGCAAAATATAAATATATTTTCTGAAGAGTTATAGCCCTCATTAGAAATCTTCTTTTCCCCACAAAATGATTTAGCATAAAAATCATGGATGCTGTAAAGTGATGAATTTCTAATAATGTATTATTTCACCTGGTGGCATTATTTTTGTTTATTTGTTAGGCCAGATCTCACACCTGAGAAAAGTTCTTCTCAACCCAATTCACAGCTTGCCATTGCCCTCAATATCTGGAGATGACATTCCTGACCCTGCTTGCTCTCCAAATGTAAGAGTGGAGGAAGAAACCATTGTACAATAATGCTTCCCACATGTAAAGATGTCTCTTTAATTTTCAGGGTCTGGGAGACTTGTTGACTGCTCAGATATTTTATTTAAAAAGACCCAGACACTTCTGACTACAGCATGCCAAACTTCACTGTCTACCCTGACAGTCCCCATCCCAGGCCAGGTGGTTGGATTTTGAGCAGCTAGGAAAACTTCATGTGTTTTCTTCTAATTTTTCTTTGCCTACTTTTGCTTCTCTTCGGTCCACTGTACAGAAGCAGCTTAGAAACCTGACTGCTTTCATTCTCCAGAAATCTACAGCCTGTGAAGGTTGTGCTGTGATGACCTGGCAGAATGCTGAGTTCCAGCCCTAGCTTTGAATGATCCTCTCACCAGTAAGTGTAAAGTATTGCCCATTTCTGGGCCAATGAGTTCAGGAGAAGGTTCTAATGAAGGCCTACCAGGACTATGGAACTCTACACAGGGAGTGTTCTTGTCCCCTGATCATTAAGTCATTTATTGTTCCTGGGGTTAAGTGCATGTCAGAAGAAAGTGGATTATTAGTGTGGTGTGTTTGTTCAAAAGCCAAAGGATTTCATATCTAACTCCTCCATATTACTAATAAGGCAGAGTATGCTTTACTGAGTGACCCAACAATAACAAAAATGACTGCTGTATTAGTGGTCTATTTAGATGAAAGTCATTAAATTTATATTGTTTATTCTTTAATATATAAGATTGAGGTTCAAGCCAAAACTGATAAGTTGATATTCATGTGTGTTTGTGTGTATGGTGATGTTCATATTTATAGCTAAAAAAATTTAAAAATGAATAATTCAACAAATTTAGGAGATTCTCCTAATGATTTTACTGACTCCTTAAGGTAGAATCTAAACACCAAGATCTTATAATGGATTATCTTGTCCAGCCCCTGTCATCAGATAGAAGAAAAATCTCTACCCCATTTTATACTAGGCAACCAAGTTCAAGGACTGTTACCTGAGAGTAAGAAGCTAGAGAAGGTAGATATGCAGCTTCATAAATCAACCCCACCACCACTCTGGAATATTGGAGTATTCCAATACTCCATGCAGTTTATCATAACACTGGTGGACATGGAGAATTAGCAGAGATTTTAGAATTCAATAAAGTTTAGAACTAAAACTACCTCTTGTGCCCAAACTAATTTGATTATTTCATTATTTAGGTGATTTTTTTTTTTAAGATAATGTTTTAACCTGTTGGATAGTTTAAAAAAGAAAAAAAGAATGAAGAAAAGATACAAAAGAAAATGTCTCTAAACCTGCTATTGATATCTCAAAGTGATTGTGAATAGCTGAGGAAATGCTGATAGTAAGAATATGAATCCTTTCATTTCCAGAGTGGAGAATAAGGGAAATTTAGGTCATGAAATTAATAATATAATTTTATTAAGACGTTGTATTTCTGGACCATATTTTAGATATACTACTAATTTATGGGGTTCCCAGGTGGCTCAAGTGGCAAAGAATCCACCTGTCAATGCAGGAGACATGGGTTCAGTCCCAATCCCTGGGTGAAGAAGATCCCCTGGAGAAGAAAATGGCAACCCACTCCAATATTCTTGCTGGAAAATCCCATGGATAGAGGAGCCTAGTGGGCTACAGTCCATAGGGTCACAAAAGTGTTGGAACAACTTGGCGACTAAACAACATACTAGATTTATCTTAAAGATATTTGTTTGAGTAAATAGTTTTTCCTCTCTCCAAAGTAAGATTAATTTTCATTTTTAGCCGAAAACACTGTGATTGTCTGTGCCTCACTGTTTTTGAAAATTTTGCTTAATCTTTTCCTTTCATATACAACAAAAATTTATTTCTCACTGTCCTGGAAGCTAAGAAGTCTAAGATGAAAGTGTCAGCAGACTGCTGTCTGATGAGAGCCCATGGGTTGATTTTAGTAGGTTGTGTTTACAACGCATGTGCTTACACGTGTTTACATGGTGGAGACCTTGTTTAATAGTTTTGATACAGGATCTGTAAAGTCTAATTTTAAGTTATCTTATTGCTTTCATTTTATTACATTGTATTTTATTCCATTTACATAGATGACATCTATGCCATGTCTATAAACCCTATAGAAACAATGCAAAATTTATAGTCAGTGTGAGCTTCATTGTGGCTATATATACACATTTCACACTTGTCTGGTAATAAAACATATTGGCCAGTTTTTTATTATACATGTTTAGACTGTCATTTTTATATCAGCATGGCTGAAAAGAGTGCCATGAAAGGAGTCCATGTCTCAGACTTACCAGAGAAGACCAATAAGTAGTACAGGAGAGAGAGAAAGAGGGAGCGAGAGGAGGGAGAGAGAAGGGAGAGCGGGAGCCTGAGGGAGGGAGAAGGAGACGCGTCTGCTAGTCCTCCAGGGACCGGCATGCCCACCCTTCTCTCAGGACACAGGGCATCATCTACAGTGCATGCCAGACCCAGGTGCAGAGGCACTCTCTCTGTTAGGAGGGTATTAATTAAATGTTAGAAATTTATAGGCATAAATTGCATATACAGAGAATTTTAGTATTTTCTTCCCACACATCCCAATTTGGAGACTTTGTGCTTTAGCACACCTTCACTTTCATTTCTCTTGTCTTCACTGATTCTAGTTTACTTGCACATTCTCTCTCACGTCCATTAGATTGTGAACTCTGTGAGGACAGGATTCTTGATTACCTCATTAAGCACCACATCCACGTGTCCCATAGCGGTCCTTAGCACACATTTGGCGTTCAATGAATATTTGCTGAGGGACTGAAGGAAGAGATGAGTGAATTTGTGAGTGTAGTTGTGAATGAGTTACCCTGGGACTTTCCCCTCCCTCTCCTTTACCTGACTCCACCTTTTGGACACCATCACCATCCGCTCTTGCTGAGTTCTGTGGCTTCTCCTAGATTCTGCCACAGCTACCACTGCCTCATCTCAACCAGGCATCGCCAGCACCCACTCCCCCATGTTAGGAATTTAAAAGTCATCACTTCTGCTATGTCTGCTCTCTCCCACTGGGCCTCATACCTATGATAAACTAGGGTCTTTAACGTGGCTAATTTTTTTCATTTGCCATGCAAAAATGGATGAGCACTATCTAATAATACTAAATATAATAACAGTAGCCAAAATGTACTGAGACTCCACAGTGTACTAGTCCCTAGGCTGAATTTCTGTTTACATGCTGCTGCATAGACCAGTGTAATATAGTAGTGCACTATATCACATATAATGTGATATACATCAGCATTATTCCCACTTTGTGTGTTTGTTGTTTTAGTCGCTAAGTGGTTTCTGACTATTTGTTACCCCATGGACTATATAGCCTGCCAGGCTCCTCTATCCATGGGTTTTCCCAGGCAAGAATACTGGAGTGGGTTGCCATTTCCTTCTCCAATGTCCACTTTACATGAGGTTAAATGGCCGAAAGTCACACAGTTAACAGTTACCTAAGCGGAAACCTAGCCGATGTCCTTTGGTTTCAGTGTCTCCGTTCTCACCGCAAGGGACAAGCAAGAGCACTGGCTGCATCTCAGTGGTTTATAGAGGTTCTGTTGATAGTTTCAACCCTTAGTGGTACAGCACATGTTTGCAGGTGATTTTCTCACCTCTACTCTCAGGATCAAGTTTATCTGTTACGTTCTTTCTTTGTGTGGTTCTTTCTCAGGAGAGGTGTTTTTGCTTTCAAATTTCTGTAAGCCTACATCATCAGAAGGACTCCTGGAGGGTAGAACCTATGTCTTTGTTCTCTCTGCTCCGAGAGACTGTATCAAGCATTTCCCATTATAAGGACTCAGCAAGTACTTCTTGAATTTATGAATTAATTGGATTGAATTCAAAGATAAGTCGTGTACACATAGGTAGCAAGATTAAGTAATGCCAAGAATACTGGTCAGAAAGATCTCTTCAATAGTTCAATGCCATTTAGCCATTATCTTGAGCGAGTTACTTAACCTTTCTGATTCTCTTTATCACCTATAATCTCCTAGGACAGTTGTGAAGATCAAATGTCAAAATCTCAGTGCTTTTTAAGGAATCTGTTAAGTCTAAGCAGAAAAGAAAAGAGAGCTGTGTAAAGCAAGAATGGCTCAAAGAATTGACCTTAGGCAGGCTCAGCTTCCCCGCTAATTGGTTTATTTTCCTTTACCGCCAGTGGTCTTGATGCATAACCCCTTCTGTCCACTCCTTCTGTCCTCCTTCCGCTCCCCCAAGCATCTTGTCTCCTTCCTGTCTCTCACACCAAAAGACCAAGTTTTGATATTTCCACCGAATCTATCTTAAAATGGTCTCCTCCTCTCTGTTCCCTCTGGTTTAGCTTTATTCCAGGCCCCATCACCTCTCTCCTGGTCAATTGCAATAAACTCTTGGACTTCCTGCTTTTAACTGGGCTTTCAAAATCAAACCAAACAAAGGAAAACTGTCTCTCCTCAAATGTTGCTAGTGGAGAACCTATGAATCTACTGGATTTTCTGGGGGAGTACTGATTTTAAAAGTATTTTCTATATATTGATAGAATGTCCTTGGAGGAAAATTTTTCTTTTCCAATTTTATTTTTGTCATAGAAAACAAATTCCTATGTTGGGCCTTTGCCCCAGTTTTTAATTCAGAAGATATGGCCACCATATCCTGGAATGGGCTTGTGCCTAGGAAAAGGGAAAAAAGTCTCTTCCTCCCTCTTCTGTTTCAAAATGAGTTACCCCTAGCTCAGACCTCAGACTTCAGGCTAATACAGTAGTATATATAGCTAAGGAACATCATGCTTTCACTAGGCTTATGTGGACCAGCCTTAAAACCAAACAGTGATTTACAACATTGACTCTCTGGGAAAGGGCATTTGGTCCCACATGACCGTCTAACAAATGCATTTTGGTAATACAACCCATTTGTAAGTTGGACACTGCCTTTATTATAAAGAAAATAGTAAATCAAGAGTTCTCATCCCTAACTTCAGCATTGAAGGGGAGTACTGCATACTAGTTGTTTAACTGATGAGCAGAAAAGGAAAATTTTACTTCAAGCAATGCTTTCAAATCATGTCCTCTGACATTGTTTCAGCTGTCTGCCTAATAAAATTCTGGAAATCTTTTTGTTTCTTTCTACACTTTCTTTTCCTTTCCTTCACCAACACTCAGTAGCATTTTATTATAGATCTGAGAACATTATTTGATTTTCAGTAGACTCTAGTGATAATATAGCATTACTCATTTCACGGCTTTATTTTCTTGAGACACAGAGCAAACGTGTAGAAAGTGATAGCTCTGTTCAAATGCTACTGTATAAAACAAGTGAGCAAGACTCATGGTCCTTTCTCATCATGGAATGATTTCATGAACAGCACGAGTCAGTACATCGAATGAAGGGATTTGTGTCTCCTGAAAAATTTCACCATAATTCCTCCAAAATATTTTAGAATTATTTATAATGTTTTATGGTAACACTTTCAAACTAGGAGCACTTTATCCTCAATTTTAGTGAGAAAGGGAGGTTACCGTTTATACATTATTCTTTACTGAGGTCATGAAATTTTATAAGATCTCTTTTGTTCTGTTGTTTGCTTTTTACATTAACGAATCAGATTTTGCTGAGAAACTACTTGCAGTTTCTACCAAATGCTTCCCATGAGGAAGACAGTGATGTTCCTCACTACTGCAAATACCAAAAATAGTATGATTTTCTCTGGATGAGTGAAACTAGAGAATTCTCTCTCTGAGAGCATAAAGCAAACTGATTAAGTCAGAGAAGTGTAATCCCTATGAGAAGCCCACATTCTTTACTTTTTAAACATTCCCAGCAAAAGTCTAGGAGATCTCATAGGAAGTCACACCATGATCCATCATCATATCTAAGGTATTTGCAAGTCCTCAGCAGGTCAGCATAATTTACACTTACTAAACATGTAAATACATATGAGACCCCTCATTACTGAGAATAACCTAGAATGTTCTCCATTTTTTTAAATAATGTCTCTTTTGTTAAACAGACTAAATACATTTATGTATATGTACACATATATACATATTACATTTCAATCTGTCATAACAGAAACCTCTGATATAATTCATTTTTAAGGATTTATGTTTAAAACGTGGTACCCATCCTACTATTTTAATAAACATTCTCAATATTCAAAATGCATGAAACACATCACCCAGGTTCAATGATAAGAATTTATTTAATATTGCTGAAGGATCCATAAAGCAGACAGACAAGATGTGAGCTTCTATGTAAGACTGAAAGTGAAAGTGAAGTCGCTCAGTAGTGTCCGACTCTTAGAGACCCTGTGGACTGCAGCCTGCCAGGCTCCTCCGTCCATGGGATTTTCCGGACAAGAATACTGGAGTGCGGTGCCATTGCCTTCTCTGTATGTAAGCTATGTAAGACTGTTGCTGCTGCTGCTAAGTCACTTCAGTCGTGTCCGACTCTGTTCGACCCCATAGATGGGAGCCCACCAGGCTCCCCCGTCCCTGGGATTCTCCAGGCAAGAACACTGGAGTGGATCTACCCGGCTTCAAATCGCTGCTCTCCAACAGATGGGCTGTGAGCAATGAATGAGATACTGACCTCCTGGTGTTTCATCTGTAAAGAGAGTGAAAACTGTTCCTGCCCTACATGGTGGTTGGGATGATCAATAGACTTGGAAGAGTTCAGGACCTTGCATGTGGAATGCACCTGATAACACAATGCATCTTAGGGTCTTTAGCCCTATATTTGATACTTTTTCCAAAAATGAAACAAAATGTAAAATATTAACATATCTTTATCCGTAGTTGAAGAAGTTACAATTTTAGCTCTTGACTCTAAAGGGAACAGGAAATTCTGCATTCTGCTTTTCACTTACAACACTTCAATATTAATTAAACAAGTGATACTTAAAGTATACAAACTTTCCTAGTTCGTTTTGCTAACTATCAATATATCCACAATTTTGTTTCCATTATCCATGGACAAAGGAGCCTGGTGGGCTACAATCCATAGTGTTGCAAAAGAGTCTGGCACGACTGTGTGACTAAACAACATTGACAAGCAAATAAAAATAGGAACATATATCAAAGGGCAAATATAAAAGAAAAAAATAAAATTCTTAGACAGTATATTTTACCTTCTCTGCAAATTGAAACTATTTAATAACGTTTTGTAAAATTAATTTGAATCCTTGAGTTGTGCCTTGTATAGGAGATCATAAATCTCATTGAAAATTGTGAAAACACACAGTTTTCCAAACTCCTGATTTGCGTTTATCTGTTCTTTTTAGGAACAAATGGTCTAGCCACCACTCCTGAGGTTGGCTATCCTCAAACTAACTCACGGATGCTGTCTCACATTTCTGAGTTTAGCAATCTGGAGACATATGGGGAACGTGTGAGCTGGTCAGCAATCAGCAGAGCTTGATTCAGTCGCAGAATATCAATTAAGGGAGAGAATAGGCTAATGTTCCTTCCACTGGAGAAATGACTGGAATATTATGTCTCCCTAAACCTACCTAGTGACAGCTGACTTGTGCCCATAAACTTTAGTGCACAGACCCGTGAGTCCATCAACTTTGATCAGCTTTACTTTCATTAACGTGCCCAAGCTGTGATTTTGCCAGAATTTTCCTCACCGATGTTTGTATTTCGAGTGGCCCTAATATGCGCAGTGATATTGGCACACTCTGTAACACAGTCTTGAAATTGCCGTACACAATTTATGAAAAGCAGTGTGGCTGGCCCGTTAAGATGATCCCACTGTTCAGTGACTTTGAGTGCTGAGCATTGCCTCGTTCGTGACAGCAAAAGACACCTGCCCTCTCAAATGCCTGGAATTTGTGTAAAACGATAGAAGGAGATGGAAGAAAGAGAGGGAGAGAGAGAGTGTGTGCACACGGAGAGCTTATCCCTGTTTACATTTTCATCCTGTGTCTACTGGATTGGTCCCCGACTTCATGTCAGCTCACCAGGCTGACAGCAATTCTGGCAGAGAGACACAGGGTAAGGGGGACTTTGATTCATCCCCTCCCCCTGAGTCCCTGCTTGTCATTGTCTGCTCCTGAGTAAGCAAAGTGAACATGGTCCGAGAGGTCCAAGGCTGCTGGAGCTGTGTTTTCCAATCTCAGGGGCGGCCACCTTCTCATCAACAAATCCATGCAAGCATTCTCTGCATTATGCCGCTTTTCACTCACAAGTTTTATTTTTCACTAGAAAAGCACTTAGCCCAAATAAGACAATTCACTGTCGAACCGTGTGTGTGTGTGTGTGTGTGTGTGTGTGTGTGTGTGTGTGTGTGTAGATAGATTGAGTGAAAGGTGAAAGATTGAGAGGTTTTCTTTTTACGCTTTCATCCCTGTTTTTAAAATGTGATTCCCCCCTTCTCCTTAGTTCTTCCAAAACTGCTCTGTGATGTGATCACAAATACTCATGTGCATAAATTCCCATTATCATAATAGGAGCACTGCAGTGAGGCTTCTTCTGAAAATAAATTACTCTGTAGAATATATTAGGAGGACTAAACCCAAACAAGCTAAATTGTGTGTTCTTCCAACCTGTAAGTTAAGCATCTGAAGATACAAAACCAACCGCAGTTTTCACTTTACATGTATTTGTTTTCTTTTTTATTTGCAACTTATCTGGTTCATCTACTCGATCCTTAAAAAAAAAAAAGAAGACATTTCAATTATTAAATTTTTTATTTTCTTTCAGTAGTCTTAATCATTCTGTTAGCTGCCCCTTTCTTTTCAACTCATTGTAGTCCATGTCAATATCCATGGGTGACTTCAAACACATGAATATGTATGCTCTCAAAGGGAGGAGATGTGCCCACCAGGGCAGCGGGCAGTCTAAAGGCAGAGAACAGGCTCAAAGTGTACGCTCTTGTTCTGATATTGCATAACCTTGAGCTGGTCACCAATTTGGTTTTTCTCTCTCCTCATTACTAAAACAGGAACAAACCAACTCTCCTACCAACTCACTCAGGATGATATAGTACACAAATTACATAAACTATAGGGAAGAACTTGAAACTCTGAGAGAAACATCATTGAATCCAAGGTGATTCAAATTAAAGATTCTCAACTTAGAATTTCTGGTACATATTTGTTAGAAAATTTTGGATATGTTTGTAGGTTAGTTTAAAATTTTTAACTGCTGTGGAAGTGACTGCATTTGACCTGTATTCAAAAGAGTTAGGGTTTCAATGCATGCATTACAAAGGTTTTACCCTTAGGGGGATGAAGGTTGCGAGAATATTAAAATCACCTTTAAAATGACCCAGAGGTGTCTCTGCCTCTCCTGTTCCCAACAGTAGCCATCCACTGTCATTGATTCAAGGGTAGACATTGGGCTAAATAAGAATTAACTTGATGACATATGGATTAAATTTAAAATATATAAAATATTTCTTGATATATTTTAAAAACAGAGCTCTGAGGGATTTTCTTTTAAATTCAACGTGAGCTCGAGTTTGTGAGTCAAATGGATACATTAAAATATCTTTAAGTTAAGGTTGAAATTTGTTTAAGATTATGCTTGTCATGAAAGACATAAACCAGCCTACCTGCTTTGTGAATATATCAGACAAATACCGTTCATGATCTTATGCATTTTATCTTCTATGGGGCGAGCTCCACTCTGCTTCTTACTGGTTTATGAGAGAGATCCACACAGATAAGAGGTGATATTTGGCCAAGTAAAGAGGTTCATAAGCATTTTATTCATTTTCCAGATGCATGTGTACCTTTTTATATATCTTCTTTTCTACTTTTGTATATCAAGAATGCTAAATTTTCACATCAATTTCAGCATGCATATCACTTGTGCCATTTTCATGTCTTGGCTGGCGGCAAAGAGCATGTATGCTGGACTTTCAATGACATACAGGAAAAAAGCAAACTCCCTCAAGCCAAGCGGAAAAGGATTTAAAACTCAGTGTGCATCCCCGTTAGGGGCAAGGGAGCCTATTGTAGAAACAAAGAGTGAGGAGAAAATTCTATCCTTGGAAGCTTCACAATGACACAACCACAGCTTTTCATGTAATAGCTCAAATGTTCCCACTATAGCCATTAACAATGTAATGAAACAAATCACTTGCTATCCGTCACAATTATGATCGATGGAATCCAACTGGATTTTTTTTGGAGGAAAAAAATCACATCTCAAAGTGGATTCATTTTAGAAAATAGCGAAGAATAGGGGGGAGAGATGACACTTATTTCCCATAAACAATATCGGCAGGCATTTGATCTATCTAAACCAATAGATTCCTGTATTGATATATCTTTCCCCTGCAATTTTCCCTTTTTATTTTATTAGGCCTAGTGGAAGACTTCTGGCTGCTTGTGTAAACAAGAGTACTAGTTTAGGACTACACAGAAAGTAACATTGAGATAAATATGGCAAAACTGTGTTAGAATTGCTCATGTTTTTATTCTATAGATAACTACGTTTGCTTTTCGGGGTTTTCATTTGGGATTTCTCTATTCCTACCATTTTTAGAAGTCTCTAGGAATTTTAATTGGGGTAAATGTTACTCTCTTTTTAAGGTGATAATAACAAAGACCTATACTGGGAATAGATAATGTATTGTATTATATAAGGTATGTGGCCAGTGGCTTTATGATATACTTTAGAAGTCAGTTCTGTTTTAAGTTATGGCTATAAGTTTAAATATCTTCTCTTGAGAGGGAAAAAGGATAATGCAGAGGTGCTGAATTTAAACTGATTCACAGGAAAAGTATAATCATGATCACAGATAACACCTAATACCTGTTATGTACCAAATAAGTATGCATGTATGATCTGAATTCATTCTGCATTTCTGTGGTCTTCGTAAGAGACCAACATGTTAACATGTTAACATCATGTTATAGACAGGGAAACTGAGGTTTACAAAGGCTAAGCAAATTTGTCAAGAGCAACGAGCTAGTCAATTGGACTGGAAATTGAATATTTGAACGTCTTCCTCCGAGTCTGTGTTCTGCCCATTGACCAAAATGCCTCATGTTTGATCATTCTTTCAGACGTATACATGCACATCATTAGGCACATAACATGCACTCTATAGTCGTGGAGCTTATCAACAACACAGAGCTTGACATGACTGTCGCAGTGTAGAGCAGTGGGCCAGGGTACCCACCAGTACAGCTCATAATGGTCACTGAAGTCCCTTAGGCAGTACCTATGTATAACACGATTTGGTCAAGCAGATAAAATTGTATTTATATTATTATTGAAAACACAAACTGAAAGAAAAAAACAAAACAAACCACAGACCTTGCCGTAAAGTGCAGCCCCTGAAAATATGATCTACAACCCCACCTGGAGATACTGACACAGAAAAGACTCAGGCCTCACTGCTCTGGCTGCCTTTCGGAAAGGGGGAGGTGAAAATGCTGACGCTTCTAAACAGAGGCATGCTATTTTCCTAAGAGGCATGCATATGTAAAAACATTTCATCACTGACTCCTGAGTTCAAAAGCTGCTATCACAACGTTGGGGAAAGTTGCGTTCTATCTAAGGGATATGAGTGACCACAAAACTCCAAGCCTAAAGATATCTCATTCTCTGTTTATCTCTTTTAGCTAGCAGGACATTCTGAGAAAGGCATGAATGTTAGAAGATGACTAGTAAAGAAAGAACAATAAAAAATAAAAATAAATGCTTGAGATGCAGATAAATTTAGATTTCATTTCTGGGCAGTGAAAAGCAGGCAGTAGGAAAGGGATACAGTAGTATCTTACAGAGTTGGGTCAAAGAGATTATTTTGAAGTAACACTTCACTCTGATTGGAAAAGTGAGATGAAACAAGGCATGGAGGACTCTCGGAGGACAGGAAGTGTGGCTTTCCTAAAAAGGTGAGTGTGCCTTGCTCAATGTGGGTCCTAATACATGTTAATAAAGGGGTTAAAGAAAGCAGTTTCAAGGACTCAAATTAAGAAATTACTAAGCTCCGAATAATGATTTGGTGCTAGAAATGGCTGATACTTAAAACATTTGGGGTATTCCAAAAATAATGATTAAATAATAACCAGAAGGATATAGTTAATTAGCCTCCTCTCAGGAGAAATCACGTTTTAGAAGTGTTTAAAGAAACTTTTATGCTGGAAAGGTAAGAACTTGAAGAACTTAAAAGAATAATGTCTTCCCCACTAAAAGGTGGGGAAGGGTGACTTTGCTTTCTTAGCAAATTCCTTTAGTGAAGCCAGGAGATCATTAGAGCAATTAAGCTAAGGGTGGACACAGATAAGGTTCTGTGTCCCAACCTGTGAGTGAGGAAAGATCTGCTTCCAATAAAATTAAAAATAAATAAATAAGAAGAGTCCATCTTATTGCTTAATCATATAAGCAAGAAAAAAGAATTATTTCTCCTTCAAAGAGCAAACTACTGGTAAAGAACTTTATGATGCTTACTTCTATAGGTTCACTTGACTGGACTAAGGGATGTCCAGATAACTGGCAAAACATTATTTCTGGATATGTCTGTGAGGGTGTTTCCAAAAGATATCAGCATTTAAATGTGTAAACTGAGTAGAAGGTCACCCTCATCAATGTCTGCAGACATTATTCAATCTGTTGAGTGCCAGAACAAAGAGAACGAAAAGGTGGGAAAGGGTGAATTTGCCTTCTTAGCTTGAGCTGGGACACCGATCTCTTGCCCTTGGACACCGGAGCTCCTGGTGCTTGAGTTTTCAGAATTAGACCAGAATTACAGCATCAGTTTCCTTGATTCTCAGCCCTCTGGGCTCAGACCAAATTATACCATTAGCTTTCCTTGGCCTCTACCTTGCCCACAGCAGGTTGTGGGACTTCTTGACTTCCATAATCTTGTGAAACAATTTCTATAATAAATCTCCTCTTATGTATATCTACACATATCATATTGGCTGTTTCTTTGGAGAACTCTAAGTAATACTGACTCTAAGCAGTATTTTCTAATTCAAGTCTGACTATAAAGGCTAGAAAAATTTTACCAAGTTGAAGATAGAAATGACAGACTACACAATAACTTGAAAATGAAAGAGACAAACATCAGAAACAAATAAACAAAAAATTTTTCCATAGTATATATGAGGACTAAAGAGTTACAAAGCTCCTTCTGAAAATGGAATATGAAAGTTGAGCCAATTATTGTCACTAATTCTCCAATTACTCAGTTCAGGTGGACAGATTTAGAATCAGAAGGCAAAACAAAGGACAAAATAAAAATAAAACAGTGCTTGGTATTCATGCTAGATCACCAAAGTATTTCAAATTTTCTGAGCTCCCCAAATTGAGTTGGCAACTGCCTATTTTGTGTTCAAATCTGTATTTTCAGTCTACTTTTATTATAGTATATTTTTCACATTGGTTTGTTTATGTTTTATGTCTGCCCATTATACGGTGAGTTTTTTGAGGGCACTAACCATATCTTATTCATGTTTAATCTATCCTGGGAAATAGTTGACTCAATAATTGTTTGTTGAAATTAATTGAATGAAATTAAAATGATAGCACAGGTTTAAAATATTAACTAATCCCAACTGGTTGCTCCATTTTACCCACAGGACTTAATTATAATTTTTCTATAGCCTTGCTACTCAGAGTGATCCACAGAACCAAGAGCAATGGCATCACCTAGGAGCTCATTAGAAATAGAGACTCAATTCTTAAGCCCTACCCCAGACTGACTGAATCAGAATCTGCATTTTAACAAGATCCCCAGGTGATTCATCTGCACATTTGAAGTTTGAGAAGCATTGATTCATCTATATTAGGTCAGTGTTCATGTATTCATTTTTCAATAAGCATTTATTGTGCATCTACTATGTTCAGAGAATGGTTCAAAGCACTGTGGATAAAATGAAAACAGTATGTACAGATCTTATAAAACTTGTATTTCTAGCAGGAAAGACATAGTAAAAACTCTTTTGCAGTGAATTATTTAATTATAGTATAAAGATTGCTCTGTTAGAGAGGTGTATGAGCTATGAGAGATCTGGGTAAAGAGGGATGTTTTCCTGAGAAATTGTTGCTTGAACTCAGCTCTTAAGAATGAGTACCAGTTAGCTAGGGAAAATCTCAGTTGTACAGAAGGAGTGCTCCTAGGAGAGGGGACAGCAAATGTGAAGACCATAGGACAAAAAGATGTGTGGCATTAAAATAGTCAATGGGATTGTAGTTCAGAAAGTGAGACAGACAATGGAAATAGATGAGACATGGCTGGGATACATCATTCAATATCTTAAAGATAACGCTGAAGAATTACTCCAAGGAGTAAGTGTCTTTTAATTTCATGGTGGCAATCACCATCTGCAGTGATTTGGGAGCCCTCCAAAATAAAGTCAGCCACTGTTTCCACTGTATGCCCATCTATTTGCTATGAAGTGTTGGGACCAGATGCCATGATCTTAGTTTTCTGAATGTTGAGCTTTAAGTCAACTTTTTCACTCTCCTCTTTCACTTTCATCAAGGGGCTCTTTAGTTCTTCCCTTTCTGCCATAAGGGTGGTATCATCTGCATATCTGAGGTTATTGATATTTCTCCTGGCAGTCTTGATTCCTGCTTGTGCTTCCTCCAGTCCAACATTTCTCATGATGTACTCTGCATAGAAGTTAAATAAGCAGGGTGACAATATATAGCCTTGACATACTCATTTTCCTATTTGGAACCAGTCTGTTGTTCCGTGTCCAGTTCTAACTGTTGCTTCCTGATCTGCATACAGGTTTCTTAAGAGGCAGGTCAGGTGGTCTGGTATTCCCATCACTTTAAAAATTTTCCACAGTTTATTGTGATCCACACAGTCAAAGGCTTTGGCATAGTCAGTAAAGCAGAAATAGATGCTTTTCTGGAACTCTCTTGCTTTTTTGATGATCCAACAGATGTTGTCAATTTGATATCTGGTTCCTCTGCCTTTTCTAAAACCAGCCAATCAAATATTCCTAAACAGATGTGTGCCTTTGAAGGAAAAGACCCTGGCTTTGATTTCTGTAGTCTTATGTTCCATGGGTTCTGTTGGTATGCTAAAATCACTTCCCTAGCATTCAATTATCAATTACCTACTCTATATTCAGTTCAGTTCAGTTCAGTTGCTCAGTCGTGTTCGACTCTTTGCGACCCCATGAATTGCAGCACTCCAGGCCTCTGTGTCCATCACCAACTCCCAGAGTTCANTTTTAAATCCAACATTTGACTATGAAATATTTCATATGAGGAAGACTACAGAATAACCATTCTGAACACATTATAATATGTCTGAATACATTTTGAAAACTGTAAAGTAGTATATAAAGGTACAGTATTATTTTTTCAAGGAAGTTGGGTATCCATATCAAAGTCTGTGAGTGAATTGAAGTGAACCCATTAAATGTTATCCTTCATTTTCAGTGATATGTACATGAAGTTATAATTGATAGGAACTATCTGTAAAGTTGTAGGTGATATGCTGACAATAAATCATAGGGTAAAATGTTCTGGTCTACAAAAAACTGAAATATTATAGCTATAAATTATACATGAATATATAACTCATGAACTAGTAATCATATACATTTATCTAAAACAATTCTTTGATAAGAACTTTGTTTTGGATGGATTTTATTAGTGAATGAAGAATATTTTAACATTGAAATTGCACTCATCCTGCCACCATTCAGTTTTAAATTAGTAAAATAAAATGTAGTTTTCCACTGGTTAAAAAAACAAATGAATAAAATACTTTTTATTCAGGAGTATTCTGAATTGATTTGGGTGATGAGAGCTATATTTCTATATTTTACATCTTGTTATCTGTTTATTATCATTTACAATACCAAATTTACCGTATTTTAAGACAAGAAATAATCTGATGGTTTAAATAGAGAATTAGCATAACAAAATCAGAAGTACTATTTTATAACCCTATTGTGATGAAAATAGTATAAAGTGTTTTTCTCCTGACCTGGAGTCACTGGGGTGGGAAGAGTTATGTCCTTGTCAGAAGAGTCTGACTTCTATTTCCTGCAGTTACGCAACCCCAGAGATGGATCTTGAGAATATGCCTGACCTCCAACCAAGCAGAGTTTTTGGAATGGCCAAGGAAACAGGACGTCTTACAAACGGTCTCACTGCATTAAAATTACTATATCAAAAGCACATGTATTTGTCTATATATGTCCATTCTAGGGGGCTGATTCATCTTCGGGATGATATAAGGTTACCACCACTGAGTGTCAAGGTGCAAACTGACTCCAAGTGTAGAATGGAGACTGCCCTCCTCATCCTCATTATTCAACCAGGTAACCAATGTCATCTGTTATTTCACTGGAACCACAGAACCCTTTCACTCCAAAGGAAAAAAGTGGGGAGACTCTAAGCTCACAAGAGTGATTGACAGGGAACTCTGTCACTGCACCAGCCATGACTGAAAGCATGCAGGCACACTCTAGATCTGCAAAGAACCTCATCTAGCTAACGCATGGTTTGCAGTGAGAGGCAGGGGAAGTGCTTTTTTGTTATCCCTGCATGACCTTTTTTCTTTTCTCATTAAAAAAGTCATCTTTGAAAGTCTAGCTGGTCTTACATCCTCTTGTTTTATTTTCCTCCTTTGTTCTCTCATTCTCNGATCTGCAAAGAACCTCATCTAGCTAACGCATGGTTTGCAGTGAGAGGCAGGGGAAGTGCTTTTTTGTTATCCCTGCATGACCTTTTTTCTTTTCTCATTAAAAAAGTCATCTTTGAAAGTCTAGCTGGTCTTACATCCTCTTGTTTTATTTTCCTCCTTTGTTCTCTCATTCTCTTCCCACTTTCCTGGACTGCAGCTTCACCCTACTCCCTCTGCCTGAGTTTGAGTCAATTATGCCCTGTGTCCAAAGTCCTCTAGCTGTTTTCCACGGCTGTGGTCAAGGCCGGCAAGTCCATTCACCCAGCCACTTCATACTGGCTCTCTCCTTACTCAGGGGGAAGCACTATGGGACCACGAGCATCCCTGCTGAAGGTAAAGACAGGAGAGAACGGAGAGGTTAGGGAATGAAGACATCTGTCTTGCCAGCTGAAAATTATCTGAGTCCTCCCCACTGAAGTGTCATCCTTTTCCATAAGTAGGCTGTGATTCTGCCAGTGCTCCACAGATACCAGCCAATATCTTCTTGGATAGACATTGCTAATTTTGGAACACTGTTATCAGTGACTTGATCCTTTAGGGAGTTCTCCCTGATTCATCCATATTCATCATTTGTAGCACAGTACATTACACACATATTCCTGTCTTAGACAGACATGCGCCTACAGACATGATATCTGGGGCTTCCAGATTATCCTCCGGGAAGGCACTTGCCTCCTGGAATGGCAGTGGGAGATCTCCCCCCCGGCCCGCTAAGGACCAGAGCGTCACTGAGTCTGTACCTTTAAGGCATGTCACTCATTATCATCTCTTTCTGTTTGCTCTTTCTCTCAAACTGTCTCTGCTGTGAGAGTGAGGATGAGGTTTCCTTCTGACCCTACATGGTTGATGATAACTTAAATCATGGGTTTTGAATCAGAACTTAAATCATTGATTCTATCATTATCCTAGATTGACACAAATCTTCTGCCCTTTCTGGCAGTTTTTCATGGTGAACTGTACGTTCTTAATAGCCACAGGTTTGGCTATGAGATAGCATCTTTAGAGGCAGTGATCATAACACGTCGTTGCACACTGACATGCTCAGAGAGCACTTCCCACAGTTCCTCAGCTTTGTTGATCTCTTGTTCCCAAATCTTGCACGAGATCTCAACTTAGAACGCCTTACCCAGATGTCACAGTGTTCAAGGTTATGATGAACTGTCAGAGCTCAGCAACAAAGAGTCTTGAGGTCTTCTCTTTAACTGCATCTCGAGTCAGGCCTTTACAATCTGTTCCCTTGTCACTAACCATAAGACAAAGGTCAGTTGGCAGCTGGAGTTCCCTCTAAATATCATAACGGAAATTGTAAAACTATGATTTCTTTCCATCTGGCCTGATCTAGATGGATCTTTGCAGGTTCCCTTGCCCCTCCCGCCCCTGCCCAGGGCTACCCAGAAAATTCACCAAACTTATCTTAGCCTCATACCTTTAAACTTTTAATTTCTGTCAATTAGATTTCTTTTCAAAGGCACAGTTCTCCAGATCTCTCCCTTGATCAGAATGGATCTGTAAACCAAGAAGAAATTCAGCCTCCACACCTGTGCCACACACAGCAACTTGGCATATGTGTGTATGTAAGGACAGAGACCATTAATCTCTTGTGCAGATTTTGCTTTGTCCTTAAAAATCTGTGAAACTCTCAGTCTCCATGAGAAAAACCTGATTGAAATTTTACAGTGCAGATTGGAAGGCTCAGAGCTTGGGATGCTGCTATGGATTTGAACCATTTGCTTCTTGTTTCTCTCTGATCAGTTCTGACCCCCACACCAGTTTTCCAGCCACCCCCACCAAACCTATTTTCTGTTCTGACATTAGGGAGGAATCCTCCAAGTCACTTGCAATTTGCCAGTGGTGGCTTAAGGTTAAAGCGTCTGCCTGGAATGTGGGAGACCTGGGTTCATTCCCTGGGTTGGGAAGATCCCCTGGAGAAGGAAATGGCAACCCACTCCAGTATTCTTGCCTGGAGAATCCCATGGATGGAGGAGCCTGGTAGGCTACAGTCCATGGGGTCGCAAAGAGCCGGACACGACTGAGTGACTTCACTCACCACCTCTCTACAGTGGTAAGTAGGAGGGGTGAAGCTCCATGCATAGAGGAGAGAAAAAGAGAGGGGAGAGGAGAGGAGGTGGCAGGAGATGTCCACAACTCTCTTCATCCCCTTAAGAGAGAGGCATATAAATTCCCTATTCCCACTATTTATTAACATAAAGCATTGAGCAATTACTAGCCCCCATAGAGTTACTGCTAGCTTATTTATTAAGAAAGAACTCTAAACTGATATGCCATCCTATTTCTTCCTGATTCTTGCTAACCTTAACTCTCTCTTCTTTCTATCAGAATTTATTGTGACAACAGGGTGACTCCTGGAGGGTACACATGACTCTCAGGCTTTCTAAGGCTGGCTAGCTGAGCCTGGCCCTTCATAAGCTTTTGCCAGAGCTTGTTTTGATCTTTGCTGAATTGTCTTACTCTCAAGTAACCTACAATACAACATTTCTCTAGCCTTATAGTAAAGTTGGAAGTTCTTTTATATTCTTCCTGCTTGGAGATCAAGGCACTGGGTCATGCTTCTTCTGTGATTTCTACTCTGAGTATCTATTCTAGAATCAACAGCCTGTCTTGTCTAGAAGCCACCCTTATAAATGTGTACTCTTGTGTCATATGAGGTAGGATCTTCTATACTTCCCAGTGCTTGCTTGTATTCTAAGTTGCTGAAGCATCCACTTCTGCTAACATGAGCTGCATTTGTCATGATTCTCCAGAGACACAGGACAATAGGAGGTAGGTAGAGAGATAGGGAGAGAACTAGGTAGACAGATAGCAGAGGAATTTATTATAAGAATGGAGTTATGCAAGCCAAGAAGTCCCACAACCTGTCATTTGCCAGCTGGAGAACCAGGAAAGCAGATGATATAATTCATTCTGAGTTTAAAGGCCTGAAGCCTGGGAGACCACTGGTATAAGTCCCAGAGTCTGAAGGCCCAAGAACAAAGAGCTCCAACATCAGAGGATAAGAGAAAAGAGACATTCCAGATCAAGAAGAGAGACAGAAGTCTGCTCTCATTTGCCTATTTTATTCTATCCAGACCTCTCAGGGGATTAGATGATGCCTGCCCACGCTGGTGAGGACAGGTCTCTATTCAGTCTACAGAATAAATTGAGTATCCACCCTTACAGAAACACCCCTAAATAATGTTTTAGGAGCTATCTGGGCGTCCGTTACACCAGTCAAGTTGACACATTAAACTAATCATCGTGTTACCCTAGTGGGTTCAATCCGTAGTTCCCTCAACCCCTGATAGATTTTTCCCTCAAATTCTATACTTTGAGCATATCACAGCATCACTTACTCTACTGCTTTCCTCAAAGCCAGATCTCTCGCTGGCTGGGATTAACCCACCAGTACCACCCTACTGTGTGCTTCTCAGGTGGTGCCAGTGGTAAAGAACTCACTTGCCAATGCAGGAGACCAGTGCAACAGGAGTTCCATCCCTGAGTGGGAAATCCTCTCTGGAGGAGGGCATGGCAGCCCACTCCAGTATTCTTGCCCAGGAAATCCCATGGACAGAGGAGCCTGGCCGGCTACAGTCCATAAAGTGGCAAAGAGTTGGACACGACTGAAGCAGCTTAGCATGCACACATACCACCCCATTGTGTCTGGATCTTTTGTCTGTGTCTGCAAAAATTCATTACTTAAAAAAAATCTCCCAAGGAATATTTATCACTCTTTGTGAGTTTTCTTTCTCATTATCTCCTGTAGAAAACTAACTGGAATATTCTTCAAAAAGAAACACATAATAAAGCATCATTCTATTTTTAAAATTTACATTCACTTGGCAGGTCTTCTGTGATTACATTTGTCTCCATATGATATTTTTTTTCCCAAGAAGAGAATATTGCTAATAGCATAAATGTTTACCATGGATTGTTCTTCTTCTGTGGTCATTCTGCTAACACTGAAAGTGACGCTGTGTGCTACTAGTTCATTTCTGTGGTGTACTTTGTTAAAAGAATAACTAGCAGTTCCACTGTCCACAATTCAATAATCTTGAAACTTAGCCTTCACAATTAACTGTGCCATCCCATCCTGCTATAACTGAAAGGGATATTGGCCCAATCTTCTATCAGAAAGAAGGGGAGAAACTGTTGTGCTTATAAATAGACAAATGTTCTGAGAGGCAAGGGAAGCTTCAAAATAGTTCTTTACTGATTCCATTGTATTAATCTGAACATTCCACTTCGAATGGAAATGCTGGATTCTCTACCCACCTTGTTGCTTTCCTGTATTTCTCTTCCCTCCTCCCAACCTAGGAGCCCAGGCACATTTTATTGTCATGTGTTCGAGTTAGCAATTCCTTTTCATCTCATTTGGCCAAAACAAATTTGTATTTTTTCACTCTGGTTCCTCAACTTAAAGAACCAACACTCCAAACCTCTCTTACTNCCTTGTTGCTTTCCTGTATTTCTCTTCCCTCCTCCCAACCTAGGAGCCCAGGCACATTTTATTGTCATGTGTTCGAGTTAGCAATTCCTTTTCATCTCATTTGGCCAAAACAAATTTGTATTTTTTCACTCTGGTTCCTCAACTTAAAGAACCAACACTCCAAACCTCTCTTACTACCCATCATAGCATAACTTTGCAATGCAATATATTGCACACATGTTAAATGTTTCACAAGACATTAAGTAAATGATCTGTACCCACAGGGGTAAGTCTATGAGAGGAATCAAGAAGTTAAAGTGGATAAACCCATTGCCCCCACCCCAACTCCCCTTGTCTTGCATATGCTTAAATAGGGACTCTGAAAAAAAAAAAAAATGAGAGGACAGAATAGGACCACAGGAATGTCACATACAAAGCGGCAGTAAAGAGCAGTCAGCCCAAGCCTGCTTCCATCCCCAGGGCATGTCCAGCCTGGACATAGCTCGTGAGCAATGTCGACAGGAAGTGTCCACCCGACCCTGCAGAACTGCCCACCCCAATCACACCGCAGACCATAACTCAAACATGTTTAAACAGAAACTCAAGTCTGAAAAGAGACTTATAAAGTGGTTTTTGCCACAGGGAACATCTTTGAAACTCGCAGAGACAATTCCCAGATGGGTTGTCTGTAGACGCAATCTGGACTGGGGCTGTCTGTCACCTCCAGCTAGGAGACAATCTGGCATCACACAAAAAGAGCATGGAGGAAAAAGGGAGATAGAAGCAGTCAACGCAGCTCTTATTAAGTGATCATCATTTCCATCTACTTCTTCACCTTTATTTGAAATCTTCCTTGTTTCCTTTTGTCGCTGTGTAAAGAAAATATAAATTCTAGAAGATACTGCCTCTGTTCAAATGGACACACTTGCCCCTTGAATATAGTATAATATATAATATGTATGTGAAATATTTTGGAAAAATTCTGAATTCACAGTGCAGCTAAAGAATTATGTAACATACACTACCATCCACTATTGCAGCATGTAGCATTTGGAAAATTTAACTCAAGCCAAAGCAATGTATCAACACAAGAGGATAAAAGGTCCAAAAGGTTATGAAAGGATGTTAGCCTACATGCCGTTTGTAGATAAGAAAATTGTACCCAAAGAGACTGATTTGCCAAGATTACATTGATAGCAGAACCAGTATTAGAATATGTCATGCGCCTCCTTGTCACTGCCACTGTCTACAAGAACATATATGTCCAGTTGTTTGACATCAAACAATTGATATGCTTTTCAACAGGTAACTGTAGCATTGTTCCGTCAGAGGGGGAGTGACATTTGCAAAAACTTAATGGGAATATAAAATACAAAATTCTGAATATGAAATGGAAGAGTCATAGGCCTAGCTGTACTTTCACAAATACAGCAATTCTCAAATCAGAATAAGTAATTTGGTCGAGCACTACCATAAAATTAATCATGGGGCAGAAAATGATATGAAAGTTCAGTAAGTACAGGCAATGGGCTGAAAGATGGAAAATGCCCAGGTCTACTTACATAGATCTCGTCATTATTTCTTCTATTTGGCAGCCTTCAGGCCAAGAAATATACATACACAAAATCCCCATGAAAAACAAAATCCTGTTATTTTAAAATTTTTATTTAAGTTTGCACAAATTATTTGTCATTATTTTTGGCTTTCAATTAAATTTTCCATTCTAAAACATATAGTCAAAGATGCCAACTGATATTTAAAATGCCTAAATGTAAAGGACTCTGTCTTCCTTCCTAATTATTCCTAATCTCCCTGACTTCCCAATACCGGACTGGCCTGAGGCTCAGTCTTCAGAAATTTTCCTTTGCATTCATGTCCTCAGTGATCTCATCCAATCTCATGGCTTTAAATACCATCTATATGCTGACAATTCGCAAATTTATAACTCCACCATAGAACTTTCCTCTCAACTCCAGACTCATATATCTAATGGCCTATTTGACATCTCCACTTCAATGTAAAAAGTCTGAAACGTATTACCTCCAAAACCATGGTCCTGATAGGCTCTGCTCTTCCTGCTGGAGTACTCATTTCAATAAATGGCAATTCCATCCATCTAGCTGCTGAAGTTAAAACCTTGGAGTCACTCTTAACTCATTTTTTTTTTTCCTCTTAAAACTCTACAAATGCTCTGGAAATCCTGGCTTTACTTTAAGAACATAACCTAGATGCTCACTGCCATGTCATCAGTTCCTCTGCTATCACCTTAGTCTAGGTCAAGATTAGCTCCTGCTTGGATCACAGTTCTAGCCTCCTACTTGGTCTCCCTGTTTGCACCTTTGCCTGCCTGCAGTCTCTCTATCAGGGCAGTAACCAAGGTGATCTTACTGCCTAAAATCTTTTCTATGGTTTCATCTCATTGAGATTAAAAACCCAAAGTCTTTGCAGTTACCTCTCTGGCTCCACTTCCCATATTTGCTGCCCTCTCTTCATGCCTTCTCTGACCTCACCTTCTCCTGTTGCCTGTCCCCCACAATCACTGGACAACATTGGCTGGAGCACGTGATGGCGGGTTCTTCAAGGCCTTTGTGCTTGCAATTCTCTCTGCCTGGAAGACTACTGTTACTCCAGATTCATGCACTTCCTCAAAGACTTCAATCCTACTTCCCTGGCCACCTTATCTAAAATTGCAAACTATATAGCAAACATGCACACACACTCATGCACACTCAACACTTCCATATGGTTTCCTCCTTTGGTTTTTTTCATAAGAAAGATTTCACTTATTTATCATTTTCTTACTCTGACTCTCCCATTGGATGGGAGGGGTCAGCAAACTACCATCCTGGGGCCAAACCCAGCTCCCCACTTCTTTCTAAGGAAAGTATTGGAACATAGCTATACCCATTTATTTATGTATTGTCTATGGCTGCTTTCAGATGGCCCCCAAAGCCAAAAATGCTTATTTTTCTAGCCCTTTGAAGAAAGGGCTTCTCTACTCTTGTGAATATAAGCTTCAGAGAAACAGGTTTTTGTTTATTTTACTCTCCTCTTTGTCACTAAAGTCACAGAGTCATGTGTAGCCCCTACTAGATATTTGATTTAAAAAAATCTTCTTCCTGGTAAATAAATGAAAAAAATGAACAAATGAAATATAATTGGTTCTATACTGGTTCTAACTTCCAGGTGAATGAAGTTGGATTGGATTTCCATATGACTAGGGATCCACAGCAAACATTTTGGAGGGTCTTGCTGAAGTTCTTTTTGTTGTTTTTTAACTAAATGATACAGCCATTTTCTCTATATCATTCATTCTAAGTAATGGGAGTCATTTCCTAGTATTGACTTTAAATGCAATGTAAAGCAACTGGTGGATGTATTGCTATTATGCCAACTTTATTGTTATAGAATCGCACATGTAATAGCACCATTAAACAAGCCCTTTGAGAGCAGTTATTTAGGACTAAAATTGCCTTCAGGTGCCAGTCAAAATCACTTGTGTGTCCTTTCCAGGCCTGTTTTCATCCTATTACTCACCAAGTGAGAAACAAGGGCTAAACCATTTTGAATTTAAGATTATAGTAGGTATCGGTCATTTGAGTTCAGCCAAAAATATAGTACCTTTCTGGCCTTGCACTTTTAGGCAACAGAATAAGCTATCACTTCCAAAGAAAAGATAAGGTCGAGAGTATTTTGTTTGATCTCTGGTAGCACTAGAGATTTCAGTAGTAAAACCAAAATCAATGCCTCCTTTCTTTCCCAGGGAACCATTCACAGAAGAATTGGCACATAAGACTCTTCTCTTTAGAAGGAGGGGTTGGGACTCTTTCAGGCAGAAGTGTTCCTCTCTTTTTATGTGACACCTGAATACTCCATTCAAAAAAACATGGGTTTTTAGGCTAGACTGATTGATGGTAAAGATGACAAAACCTAGAGTCGTCTGCTAGCTTGAGCTGAAAAATGTGTTTAGCTAACTGCCTTAAACATTTAAATATATAACTCACTAGCTGGAGTAAAGACCGCCGAGCTAAGATTGGGGTTTAATTGTTCACTGTTCAACATGATTTGTGAATAATTGCAGAACCATGGCAATTAAATTGTACTTTCTACAAAACAGGCAGCACATGCCTCCTGCTTTAGAGAGACCCACGTTTCTTTGCAGATTAGCCAACCTCTGTAATCTATTTGGATGTACAGGTGACATCTCTCTTTGAGTCTTTAGGACCCCAGGACCTCTGGGCTATGCACTATGTCATAAACCTGAATGATGAAAAAGCAGCAGGGCTCCCTCAGCCTCTAATTGGAACTATTCAATGAGACAAAGAAACTGAGCAACTCTTTATTATTCAACTTAATGGTTTTTTTAAACATTCACAAATCATTCATCAGTACCATCTGAAAATGAAAAATGATAAGCGCAGGGATATTTGGCAAATTGCTCACGGTGTGTTACCCAAGAGTTGGTGTCAAGATACAGAAGTGTTAGCGATGAAGTCATACCCTGGAGAGGATGCAAAGGGGACTTGTTCTTCAGTTCTGGCTGAATTCCCAGGTTTCGGCCAGTGTGAGTCTACCGGAATTAGCGATAATGTTTTCTGTCATGGTTGTAAAATACTTTCAGAGAAACATAAAGTTTTTATGAGAAGAATAGTAAAAGAGATGACTTCTTCTATGTCTCGGGCTTAGTATTTGTTCTTTTTGGCTCATTTGTGGGTAGCAGAGATTGAGATGGGGAAATGAAGGCACGGTTTTGAGTTCCTCCTTGCTGCTGCTCAGTAAAAATAGTAGCTTCTAGATGGGTTTAATTGCTCAAAATTTAGAAGCCCTGACAAGTCCCTACGTCACTAGACTGTAACATTGGCGCTGGCTGCTTTTATCTAAGCCACACACCCCATCACATTTTTCTCCCCGCTCTCCTTCTTTCCTCTGGTTTTCATAAGGATGACATAATTCTTTCTCTGATAGGTTTCCAGGTTTCAAGTATTATTTATTTAGAATAACATAATATAATATGTCAGTGAGGTTTAGAGACCTTCCCAAAGAATGGGAATGTTAGGATGCTCAACCCATATGCTGTCAAAAACTATTTTAAGTACCCTGTTTCATCAAGTAAATGCAGTTAGTTAAATTGTATTTGGAGGATTTTCTCTTCTTTGTGATGAACAGAGAGTGATTATCATACCTGTGATACTCCCGACTTCCCTTTTGTAGGAGTACAGGAGTCATTCTGATTGCGAAGTTTATTAGAGCTTTAAGCTGTCAGGTTATTACTGTCAGTTTCAAGAAAAGAAAGAGTTACTGATGTAAAATTAATTTATTGAATGGAATTGTTTTGCCCTCAGGGAATAACATCACCATTTAATTTAATTTCCCCATCATATTGTCTCATTTGCAGAGGAAAAAATAACTTTTCTTTTGAACAGAATAAAGTGCATTATGCTGAATGGTGTGCTTCATCCCTACAGGTTTTACTTGTTCTAGATCATCAGTTGTCATAACAACATGATGTCTTGTGCAGTAACTCTTGCTTGCTGAATTTGGGAAAACAGTACTGATTTAGATCTTTGCTTATGAGAATGTGTTAGGAAGGTTCAATAACGTTTGTGAAAGTTTTTCTCTGGTTACATGTCTTAGTGTCAAACATTTTCACTATTGACTCTCCTATTCAGAAATATTTTTTTAATGTATATAAATATTTATATATAGATATGTTTAAAAAGATTTGAAATCACAAATGTCCTTATCACTAGCAACGTTCTCAATGTTTGCTCAAAGACACCATTGTGTTCCATTGGAGTTCAGAACATAGGGACACTCTGCCTAGTCAGTAGGATTAAAAGGACAGACACAAACACCAAATGGCCCAGCATTTAATTCACTTTTGGTGGAAAAGCCTGCAGAGGTGAGGGAGGCAAAGGTGGGTCTTGAAGAAAACTATTCTGTTGATGAAAGAAGCACTAAAACTCTTTTAGAGCCCTATTCTCAGAGGATGTTTCTTTACAGACAGCAGGTAAGTATCACACCAGAAAGTTCTATCATGTGTATATAGATCCAGGAAAATAAATAAGCTGGAGGAGTTTCAATGTGAAATCCTTATGGACTTCATTCCTTCCTCCCTTTGTGGGTATTCACTTTAAGCAGCAGCATCTCAAAATCTCATCTCTTCCTCCTCAAAATGAGCCATAATTGAAAATCAATATTCATTCACCAAACCCTTTTTTGAGTGCTCATTATGTGAAATGAGTAATATTTACCTCCACAGGTTGTAAAAAGATTCAGAGGGCACAATTTCTAACCTCTTGGAGTCTGCAATCATACAAGAAGGGCAATATAATTACACCAAGAACACTGACACAGACTAGAACCTAGTAACAGAGCAGATGTCCAGGTCATTTAGGCATGGGTACAGCTTTATATGGGGGCTTCCCAGGTAGCACTAGCGGTAAAGAACCAACCACCAATGCGGGAGATGCAGGAGACGCGAGTTCAATCCCTGGGCTGGGAATTGCTCCTGGAGGAGGGCGTGGCAATCCACTCCAGTATTCTTGCCTGGAGAATCCCATGGACAGAGGAGCCCGGCGGGCTAGGGTCCATAGGGTCACAAAGAGTCGGGCACAACTAAAGTGACTTAGCACACACACACAGCTGTATATATTATTAAAATATAGTATACTTCCAGGCAGGTTGGTAGATAAATGCCGTCCAAAGCCCCACAAGCGCCCACCCCCATCCCAGCCACCCAACTCCTCTTCAGGGAGGACCTTTATTTTCCCAGCTCTTCCTCTATCATCTGAACTGTTAAAAACCTGAGTGACAAGGGATCATGAAGGACTGCACTGAAGGTACGCTTTCTGATAGATGAGGACTCAGGTCTTAGATATTTTAAATATCATATCTGATAAAAAGGACTATTGAATCTGTAGAAGTTGGGAGCACATGAAACTGCCACCTTTGTCCCTCAAGAACAGCCACATATCAGCAGTTTTCATATTGTTCATTCTATGCAAATCAGATGTTAAAGACATTCAGAGGAGAGAGTTATTACATCTTGTGTTTAAAAGGCATCTCAGTTCTAACTTGGAGGCACTCACATTTCAGCATGCCTCAGAGTCACTGTGAGGCTTGGTGAGACACAGCTTGCAGAAGGCTGGGCTGGGCCTGAGAACTCCCGTTTCTGACAAGGTTCCCAGGTGCTGCTGCTGCTAGGTCAGGAATGACTGCAAGCACAGCTGCTTTCTCTTCTTCCTAGGATCAAGTGTTTTTATTATATAGTTCTTATAAACCAACTAGAAAGAGATTTTATATATAAGATAGACAACCAACAAGGACTTACCATATAGCATAGGGAACTATACTCAATATTTTGTAATAACCTATAAGGGAAAAATAATCTGAAAAGAATATATAAGTTGGCCAAAAAGTTGGTTTGAGTTTTTCTGTAATATCTTTTCTGTAATATCTGAAAACCCAAATGAACTTTTTGGCCAACCCTATATGTGTGTGTGTGTGTGTGTGTGTGTGTGTGTGTGTGTGTATAACTGAATCACTGTGCTGGACACGTGAAACTAACACAATATTGCAAATCAACTATATTTCGATTAAAAGATTTTTTAAAAGAAAAACAAAAGATAAGTCTCTCAATTTAAAAAATTGCAAAGTTGCTAAACTGGAAAACCACAAAAGCAAAATATGTATGGACAGTTAATATAAAAAAATCAAAATCACTAGTTATCAAAGACATGTAAATTAAAGAAATAGAGTACCATTTTTGAATATTCAATAGTAAGAAGGGAAAATATTAATAATACTCAACATTACGGAAGGTAGAGGGAAATGGATGCTCTCATAAACTGCTAGTGGAATTATAAATTGCTAAAAACCTTTCTAAAAGGTAATTTGGCAGAGTGTATCAAAAATCTCTATAATACTTATGCTCCTTGCTCTTCTAGTTCTACCTCTAGAAATTAATGCCAAGGATCTCATCAGAGTTGTATACTAAGATTTATGTATGAAAGCTCATCAGAGCATTATTTATAATAAAAATCAGAAGTAACCAACCTAAATATTTAACACATAAGATCCTTAGGGTCGAATATTGCAGACTGTTAAGAAAAAGTTTCCTAAAGATTATTCTTAAACAGGAAAAATGAAAAAAGCTGGACATAGAGTCATAAATACAGCAAACTCCAGCTTATGCATAAACTTTCACACAAGCAGTGTGTATATCCATAGATATAGAGAAGCAATCCTGGAAACGATTAGAATTGAAATGTAAACCACACTGACCTCTGTGTGATGAGATTACAAGGGATTTTTAATTTTATTATACATTTCTGCACTTTCTAAACTCCTAACAGTGAATTTTGTGAAGAGAGGTAAACTGGTACTATGCTCCGAAGGTTCATTGCTGTTAAGAGTAAGTCAGTAAAATTTTCTGGTTAAAATGTCTTGACTCCTTGACCTAGTAATTGCACTCCCAGGAAGATAATCTATCAAAATAATCAGACATACATACCAAGTTTCCTGTATTGGAAATTCTCATTGTAGCAGTATTTATAATAAAACTTACAACCTTACCGAATGTTCTTCAGTCGAAGAATGAACGTTTATCCATAACACAGAATTCTAAGTAAGCATCTAAAGGAACATGCGGTTGAAGATTAATGACCTAGAAAAATGGTCATTGTCTAATGTTAGGTAAAAAAGGAAAAATACAAACTACGTACAATATGAACCCACTTTTGAAAAGCACACATAAATATGCAAAGAAGATTTAAAGGAAGTGCATCCGCTTGTTAACACTGTTTATCTTACAATGGATGATTGTTTTTCTTATTTATTTTTTCCAATAGTCTTAAAATTTTTAAATAAATGCTTAGTATTCCTAAAAGTGTTTTTAAAGGTGTATTAAAAATAAGACTGTCAGCTTTGTCAATATCAAAGCTCCTTTCCTAAGGCTGTCATTGTTCTCACAACCATTTATGCTGCCATTTTTTAAGCCACCGTTTAAAAAGCACAAATTCAATTTTTAAAAAAAATGATTCATTTGAAAATAAAAAGATAAATGGCTACAATGATTTTAAAAGTAGATCTTGTGTAATTGATTGGAAAATAGTAATGTAAGTATCACTTTCCCAGAATACAGACTCAGCATAAATATCTTCTGAGGAACACCAGATTCCTCAGGGCTCCGGTCACTAGCTCAGCCAGAAGCCCAGGGACACAGAGTCTTTGAATTTATATAAGAGATTTACACCTAAGATATAGACTCAAAGACACCCTGCAGTTACTTGAGAATGAAGCAGCCAATAAGCACTAAGGTGGAGTTTCAGTTCAGTTCAGATCAGTCGCTCAGACATTTCTGACTCTTTGAGAACCTCATGGATTGCAGCATACGAGGCTTCCCTATCCATCACCAACTCCCGGAGCTTGCTCAAACTCATGTCCATCGAGTCAATGATGCCATCCAACCATCTCATCCTCTGTCGTCTCCTTCTCATCCTACCTTCAATCTTTCCCATCATCAAGATCTTTTGCAGTGAGTCAGTTCTTCGCATCAGGTGGCCAAAGTATTGGAGTTTCAGCTTCAGCATCAGTCCTTCCAATGAATATTCAGGGCTGATTTCCGTTAGGATTGTCTGGTTTGATCTCCTTGCAGTCCCAGGGACTCTCAAGAGTCTTCTCCAATACCACAGTTCAAAAGCACCAGTTCTTCAGCACTCAGCTTCCTTTGTGAAAGTTTTTTTTTTTTTTCTTTTATGGGAATTTAGCTGGGAGCAAAGGAGGTAAAAACCTGCTTTGAGGCAACCAGTTGGTGCCCAAAGTGCCTAATATCCCTTCCTACCTCTCATGGAACCCTAACCCTACCTCTCTCTTGGAACTGGCAATCCCTGGACCTTAACTCTGCTAAACCCAGACATAGGCACTTAGCCCAAACCAGGCCAAACTCTAGGATATTACATTGTAAAAAGTGGGCCATTTGATGTTGTAGCCCAAAGGAACTCTCCATGAATTGCTACTATGGAATTCTCTGGAACTCTTCTCATTCTTCATCTAACTGAATCCTGGTTATTTAACTGTTCCTTCAGTTATGAAAGTCACCCAATCTCCTTCCAATAAAGTCCTTGTTTTTAGTGTCAGTGAACATTTCTATTGCTTACAATCCAGAAATGCTACCAGATAATGTGGTTGGAATTCAAAGACGGTGTAGAGAAGGAGGGGAGGGGTTGGGGGAGAGAAAGCACCAAGACTCTGGGAAAATCTGCCCAATTTCACTCCCTGCGCTGGTGAAAACAGGTAGAGGATGCCTGTTCACATTCCTTACAGGGAGAGGTAAGAATCAGCTTCTCTTTCTCTGTCCACTCCTGAGGCTCCAGCCACACTGGCCTCCTTTTCCTCAGAAGAAGCCAGTCCGCCTTGGCCTCTGTGTGGCCTCAGCAGAGGCATTGCTGTCACATCACCAGCCCTTCAACTAGCAAAGTCCTACTTGTCTTTGCGATCTCAGTTAAATACTATTTCCTCAAAGAAAACTTCAGGATCCACAAAGACAAAACAAGATCAAGTCCCCCGAGCTTTTTGTAAACATAATATAATTATAGTATAATAATTATTATAGTATAATTATTATACTCACGGTACTCACTTTATAGCTAGGTATTGACTATTTGTCCACCCTGCTATAATATACACCTCGTAAATATGCAGAATTTTATATATACTGATATCATGTTCATTGTATATATCCAGTTGCTAGCAAAAAGGAAAGGAATTTTAGTGGACAGTCAAATATCTACTGAAGGAACAAAAGATCTGGTGAAACAACGTATGTTGAAACCTTTGAAAAAACAATGCGGAAGTATGAAGTACGGGGTACAATAATAAGAGTTCCACATTCCATAGTGAGTACGTTTGGGTTGTTTATTTTCCAAATATCATCACGTTTTCTGTACTTCACTGTGGGTTACTGAACGTCTGGAAGCTTAATTGCCTTTACTTCTGAGGACCAGTTTGGAAAAGGATAGTTTCAAAAGGGCAGCCTGATGGGTAGCAGTGTCTCCAAGGGTAATTAGCAGAGTCTTGCTGCAGCTTCAGCCCTTCCCACCCTAAAAGACACACTAAACAACACCAGGTCATATTTAAAACACTGTATTTTTTAAACAAATGCAGCCTTAAAACCAGTAGCTTGCCTAGCAACTAGATTTTTCTTCCTAACCCTTCTTATATTGAAACTGGACAGGACACTATTGTTGAAGCATGGTCAGTCTGATTTCTCCCCAGCTAGGGCTTCCCAGTGGGGACATGGCAACCCACTGCAGTATTCGTGCCTGGAGAATCCCGTGGACAGAGGAGCCTGGAGGGCCACAGTCCATGGGGTCGCAAAGAGTCGAACATGACTGAGCAGCTAAGCACAGGGCTTCCCAGGTGGCTCAGTGGTAAGGAATCCACCAATATGGGTTCAATCCCTGGGTCGGAAAGATCCCCTAGAGAAGGAAACAACAACCCACTCCAGTATTCTTGCCTGGAGAAACCCATGCACAGAGGAGCCTGGAGGGCCACAGTCCATGGGGTCTCAAAAGAGTTGGACATGACTTAGTGACTAAAAAAAAACAGGAATCAAAAGGAAATTAAATATGCCATGGAAGATAGTGACCTGACCCCCAAAAGTAATGGGGAACTAATGTTCTTATTAGAGGGTGAGGAGAAAGGGAACAGGACATTGTCACCTGACCTTCAAGAGAATATTAACACATCCAGTATACAAACAAAGAATATTTCACTTGAAGAACAAAATCACTAAAGATACATCTGACACAGTGAGCACATTCTCCTCCATTTTAATTATGCCACTAGGAAGGTTAGAGCAGAATTTGTCCACATAACCAAGATGCTATTTTACAATTGTTTTGATGATAAAACTAGTAAATTTCTCTTCTGTCTTTGAGGGCTCTGCTTACAAGCTCGGGGAGAGGAACTTGATATAATATGAAAGTTGAGGGTGAGAAAAAATAAGCACAAGCATTCCTTTGAAATGTTCTTAATAAATTTTTAAATTAATTTCCAGGCTGATAGGTCTCAGAAATCAATTTATACTATTTAACTCACCATGCAAGAATGAAATTATTAAAAAAAAAAAAAGGTAAGCTGAAAAATCTTGAAGTCTATGTGCAGAAAGCCTTCAGCAGACAGCAGGAAGGAAAACTGCAGGTTTATAATGGGATTAGGAGGGTTTTTTCCTCTGAGAAAAGTGCTCACTGAAGAGTACTAAGAGGTCCAATTAAAAACACCATTATACTCTTATGAATAGTTGAGATTTCAAGAACTCATCCTAAAGCTGAGAGCTCTAACCAGTTCATACTAACTGATCTAACCTGGTTGAGAGGTTTTATTTTCTTTTTAAAAACATATCTTTAATTACATTTTTAAAGAAGTTTACATTGTAGGTCCTAGAATATATCACTTTCCCTTCAAATATTGTCTACTCCAGAATTTCCCACATACACAGCAAACACCTACTCTCATTTTTCTCCCATTACTCCAATAAAAAGGAAAGTATCTTTGTCATATCATACCTTCATTCTCTTGGATTGAGCACAAAAGAGTGGACATGTGGGTGAAACTTGTGGATTTTTCAGGAGATGGTTAAAGTCATGACATGTTTTATGCAAATATAAACCCAACCAATGTGTATGTTCTCCTTGGGCACTCACCTAGAACACAGGGGCAAAAAATTATCCATACCCAGCCTTTGCATTGCCAGGTGTAATTCTGGGTGAAAAGTGGACATTTAACAAATATTTGTTATTTGATGGGTAAAATTCCTTCCCAGCAGTGCCTTGTTCTTCATATATTTGATATTCCTTGGGTCTAAGACTAGCATTGGGAAAGCAAGAGCAAAGCATTCCTTCTACTCTAGGTGTCTTTCTGATTCAGTTCACTTATACCTTGTGATCATTTACTGAAACTTTCCCTGTCCTAAACTGGGTTGCTGCTGCTGCTAAGTCACTTCAGTCGTGTCCGGCTCTGTGCGACCCCATAGACGGCAGCCCACCAGGATGGGTTAGTATATATTAAATAAGACCAAGAGCCTTAACATTTAATTCTTTAACTACTCATCTGCCTTCTTTTTTCATGGCATAAAAGCAAAGCATTCATCTAATTGATCACATAGCTCTCTTTCTCTCTCATCTGTCTCTCTTCCTCTCTCTCTCTTTATATGTGTGTATATACATACACAAACATATATATACATATGTATATATACACACACATATAGAGAGAGACAGATGTATATATGTATATATACATATATATATACAGAGAGAGAGAGTATATAACTCCCAGTATACTCTTCATTGGAATATATATACATACATTTTTTATTTTATCTAAATAGATATCTATTAAATAATTTAAGTATGTTTCTTTCCATCCATTTTAGAAGAATTTTACAGAGAATCTTTAGATAGCTATGAAAATAAATTTTACCTATTTAGTTTCTTAACCCCCCTCCACATGCTTACACACTCATTCACTCACACCCACATGCACACTCACATACATTTTTTTTCTTATTTGAATCAGCTACCACAGCTGCCAGTGCCTCAGGGGTTTTAAACATCAATCAGTTTCACAGCTGGAGGCAGAGTGATCTACAGCAATAAAGCTTAAAGTGCTTCCTTTTCTGATATAATTTGATTCTTCCATTAGAGCACACATTCTTTCTTTTTTTTTTTTTTTTCCTTTAAGCTAAAGCAAATGTTCTCAGTCCATAACAGGGCAAATAAATAGTTACCTTAAAGAGGCAGAAGGTATTATTACTGACCAGTTAGGATGCTGGGTGGAGAAAATCCATCCAATATCTCTTACTTCTGCACTGCTGAGCTTCTTACCTTTGTCTCTAGGAACTGCCTCTCCCTCTTCCTCAGTGCTATCAGTGACCTTGGTTTTTTTGGTCTGGGCATGGATTCTCGTAACTCTAACAGAACAGATAACACTGGCTTTATTAAATATGTTCTTGGCTTTCTAATATTAGAGAATTCAATGTCACCCAAAAAAGTATTGTAACAGTCACTGTCATCTTTTTTCCACTGGACCCAAAATGCTTAAGGTTCAAAGTTTCTTGACCAACTAGAAATTACTCCTTCACTTACAAGTTTAAATTATCTGAAGCATGATTTATCCCTATCATTATTGGTGTCTCTCTGACAAGTTCCTTGTATTTGTTTCTCTTTAGTTTTGTAGTTTGTTTGTAGAAAGTGACCTGAATTTCACCAGACTGGCAATACTGGCAAAGAATTAGTTGTTCTCAATAAAAATGTGCATGCAAAGATTAATGGTAAGAGTGGGTCAAATTCCAGTTGTGAAAGATGATATTCCATTTTTGTTCCCATATAAAAAGACTGATTAGAATATTTGTGTTTTTTTTTTTCAAAAAGGATAGAATTTTGGCAACAAAAATCCAGACATTTTTTTAACTAAATGAGCAATCACATCTCAACTTGAAGCCCGCTAGCCCAGCCCATCTGCTGCTACCATCACCCCTTTCCAGCTGTTGGCAGCAATACCGTAATACTTGCAATTGCACTTCTATTGGCTCCATCAAAGTTTCTCTCCTTTTCTCTTGCTTTATTTTAAGCCTGATCATCCCTTAGACATTTTCAGATTACTCTTTGTTTATACACTCTGACTATTTGATAGATTGCACGAATCTATAAAGCCAATTTATGCCAAAATTTTTAATGATGGAATCTGAAAATATTACATCTAAAAGCATATTCAGAAATTTCTAGCTCAGCAATACTCCTCCATCCCACCCCTTGCTAAATGTGAGTGATCCAAGGCTCATGAAGTTTAAATGATCAACTCAAAGACACACTGGTTGTTATTTATCAAACTATAATTTGGACCATTGACTGAATTTTACACACACACCCCACCCCAGTTCATATGTTGAAGCCCTAACCCTCAATGTGACTGTTCTTGGAGACAGGGCCTATAAGGAAGTCATTAAGTTTAAATGACCCCATAGGGCTGAGGCTTGGTATAAAGAGGAAGACACAAGAGAGCTCTCTATTTCTACCGTATTAGATTGTAAAGAGAAGGTGGTCATCTGCAGGCCAGTAAGAGAGCCCTCACTAGGAACCACATCCTGCTGAAATTTTTATCTTGGACTTTCCAGCATCCAAAAGTATTAGAAAATAGGTTTCCCATATTTCAGCTACCAAATCTAGAGCCTTTTGTCATGGCCGCCCAAGCAAGCTGAGACATCTATCTTTTCATTTTTCTAATTTATGACTGAATGCTGAGTGCAAATCTTTTCTACCATTGCCCATGGGATGGAGTATAAAAGGATCCTTGATAGTACATGTTCATTGACTGAGTACACCATTGGTGATCATGCTTGTCTATATCCAAGTTACACTGGACAGTTCCAGGAAAGGAAGACTTCACCTGGTTATATTTTGTCTCAAACTCTTTTAGCTTTAATCTTATGCAAGTAGAGCCTAGTTTTATTTTTATAGCTCAAATGTCTAGTCTTTGGTTTTGTTCTTCCAAATTGGTATGGTGCCTACCACTTGATTCTGTTTCTTTTTCTTTATTCTCCTTGACCTTTATTCTCCTCCTGTATCTTTTCCTAGAGTGCTCTGTTAATTTTGTCAACAACTCTATAATCTGTTACAGAAGTTTATTAGTTATTCTTATTCAGTTCTCACAAGGGGACTCTTCTTGAAAAAAAGACTCTATCTCTTCCTGAGACAAAGACAAAAGTAGAGAGGATAAAAGAGGGGGCGGGGAGAAGAGAAATATGTTCCCACATGAACTAAAGAGAAAACTAGTTACCCCAGGTACGTACTTTGCCATATTTTTTTAGAAAAGTCGATTTTCTCATATTTAAAATTAAACTTTAAGAGCTCTATTTGAAATTATAAATAAGTAATAATTACCAGCTCATATATTTATTGTCGATGAGTTTTTAATCAGCTGAGAACTTTCAAGAAAAAAATGAAATATGTTGTTCTCAATCTTCCTAATTTTCGGTCCATGTGTCAGTCTTTCTAAGCCCTTCCACTGACATCCTCTCCCCCCTCCCCCAAAAAAGTAAAACTTCTCAGCCTGGCTCCAAGGTTTTTCACAATTGAATCCCTCATTTTCCCAGCCTTGGTTCTCATGAGTCCCTTACATGATCTCCTGTCCTAAACAAACTGGTCAATCCTTTATTTCCCCCAAATCATTATACATTACTATCATTTTGTCAGTTCTACTTAACTGAAATGTCACCTTCCTCAAATACTCCCACAATGTTTTCTCCTTCTTTGCTACCCCTATATCACTTAAAGTCTGTATTAGTCGTTTGTTAATGATATACTAATTCATCATAGTCTCTATCTCCCATACATATATGCCCTGGGTCCTTAAAAGCCAATGCTTGGAACTTCTCTGGTGGTCCAGTGGTTAAGAATCAACCTTGTAATGCAGGGGATGTGGGTTCAATCCTTGTCAGGTATCTAAGATCCCATATGCCACGGGGTAACTAAGACCCCCCACCCCCGCCCCCCCGCTGCCAATCACAACTGTAGACTCCATGCACAGCAACAATGATCCCTCATGCCACAACAAATATCCCGTATGCCACATGTAAGACCCATTGCAGCCAAGTAAATAAATAATTTTTTAAAATTTCAACACTTAAAAGAAAACACTAATGATTTCTAACACTCCAACCCCCATAACCTAACATAATATCATACATGTTTTAGATGCTTCTTAGATTTGTTAATGATGGTAACAAAGTTGTTATGTAACTACTCTAAACTAATACCACTCCTTACTTAATACAGATGGAGCAATTATCATCAAGCAAGTCCTGTGTCAACTGCCTTCTATTAATTCCTTTGTTTATTCTTTCCACAACATTCTTAGGTAGGTGCTCTTTGCTGTTTCACAAATAAAATAAGGCTTGAAATGCTGCATTAAAGGAATATTTCATGACTGTTGGGGGTACTAACACAGGCCATGATTTCTTTGTGCCAGATACTGTATAGACATTATGTCATTTAATTTTCACAACAAAGTTGTGACATGGCTTCATCTGACAGATTAGAAAATCCAACTCAAGAGGTTAATTCACTTGGCCAAAGTCAGGTAAGGGTTCAGACACTAGGTTTCATCCTCTTGAAGATAATTGTCTTCATAGCTGCTTTGGGGATTTGGAAAGAAAATTACTATATTACAATGTACTGTGGTTTGACCAAACTTAAATTACATCTTCCCTTTAAATAAGAATTGTCAAATACAAATAGAAAAAGTAGTTTATAGATATTTAAAATAAATAATCTACTTTAACCAATGAATGGGTGTTATTCCAACACAATTCGTATGTTGGGAAAATAAACTTCCTGCAGAATGGGACTCTCGTGATAACTGATTTTAAGTTTGTATTGTAAGAAGAACCCAGTTCAAATAGGTGGTTCGGGGTATGACCCAGAGCCTCTTAGCATAGAGAACTTGGCAGAGAACACGTGTGGAGTCTGCCAAGCAAAGGAATGGGTCTCTTCAGAGAAATACTACATTTTAAAGGGAAGATCTTTCCCCACCTCTTCAGAGCGATTTTCAAATCTTGACACTAAAGAGGGGGAAAAAAGGTATGTCTTTTCTTTGAAATGCTGGCTTTTTCTGAAAAGACCACCCTCTCCCCAAGCCTTGGAAACTTCAAACAGTCTGACCGAGAAGTCAGAACTCCTCTGGTTGAAGACACAGTTATATCTTGAAAGCTGCTACAGGCTATAAGCTCTTAGAGGGTCCTGGAGCTCAGAGTCTGTTTGTATTCATTTTTAATAAGCTAAATGAAAACTGGGAGAGAATTCTGAGCATGTATATAAATGCACACTTAGGTATATACCTATATATACATACATTCTTGTCTTTTAGCATTGTAAATATATAACATTTAGTGAAATATACATCTGATGAACTAATTTTTTTAAGAAAGAAACAAAATCAAGTACAAATGTAAATCTTATTTGAAAAATTGTGATTAGGTCTTTTTTTTTTTTTTTTTTTTTTTTACTAAATATATTCTGGCTGAAAATTTCCTGGGAAATTTTAATTGGATTTTATACTTTTTGTATTATTTTTATGCACCTCACTTTTCACTACTCTGTGAGAATTTGTCACAAATTCTATGCGTTTCTCTTACCTGATATTATAGTTTAAATGCATTTTAAAAGCATGAATTAAAGGGCAAAATCACAAGTCATTGACTAAGGTGAATATTCATTTCAGTGCAGTATCTCTATTTTTGGCACATTCTACCCTGTGGATACTTTCCGTATCTCCTTGGCCCTTCTAGTTGTTCTCTTGTTTTCTCCAGATAAAAAGTCTCATGTTTCACATATATACCCATATATGTATGCTAATAGTCTTTCAGTGCCTACAGAGAGGAAAAATAATGACCAGAACACTGAATTGCAATTGAAAGTATTTTGTTTTCCTGTGGTTCCCATAGCTGTGCCCCTCTAAAAGTTCCAAAGTCTAGGATAGTAGCACAGTGTGTCTGTGGGCTATATGTGATACTTTGGACACCACTTCACATTCCCCCTGTCTACCTTCTATCCAACCATGGCTGTGTCATCAACCAATCTGGCACAGGGGTAACCAGAAACACCTGTCCACACCACCTCCTTATTTTTGACCCAGGTCTTCTGTGATGTCTTATGAGATGCCTATGTGAACCAACCAAGCCATTCTGACATAAGCACAAAGGGGTTTCAAGGAATCAACTCCCCATAGAGTGATCCTTGACAAACAACAGATGTGAGAAAATGGCTAAATACAGCCTTCTTCCATCCTAAGGTGAGCAAATTAGAATTACATTTTATACACTTCAGAGGGTCCCCAGCAAAACAGAGTCCCAGATATCTCAGCAGTTACTAACTTAAAACATAGTCACGGATGGACATTTACACCTTTTCTCATTATGCCAGTATTTCCCAGCCATGGGTGGTCTTGCTCCCCATCCCTTTTCTCGAGGATATTTGGCAATGTCGGGAGACAGTTTTGGTTGTTACAGCTCAAGAACAGAGGCTATTGGCATGTAATGGGTAAAGACCAGGGATGCTGCTAAACATCCTATGATATAAGCAACAGCCCCTACAAGAGACTGTTCTTTTTCTTATTGTTGTTGTTTTTAATTTATTGGTGTATAGTTGGCTTTACAATGTTGTTATATACATATCCCCTTCCTTTTTGATCTCCCCCCATCATCACCTCTGCAAATCCTACCCATCTAGGTCACCACAGAACACTGAGCTGAGCTTCCAGTGCTATAAAGGGGTTCCTACTAGCTATCTATTTCACACAGAGTAGTGTACATATTATGGGCTTCCCTGGTGGCTCAGATGGTAAAGAATTTGCCTGCAATGCAGGAGACCTGAGTTCAGTCCCTGGGTTGGGAAGATTCCCTGGAGGAGGGCCTGACTACCCACTCCAGTATCGTTGTCTGGAGAATCCACAGAGGAGGACAGAGGAGCCTGGAGGGTTACAGTCCATGGGGTCGCAAAGAGTTGGACATGAATGAGTGAATAAGCACAGTGTGTGTGTCTGTGTGTGTGTGTATATATATGTATATATATATATATGAGTCTCAATCTCCCAATTCCTCCCACCCTGCTTCCCCCCAACCATGTCCACACATATGTTCTCAAAGTCTGCTTCCCTATTCCTGCCCATCAAATAGGTTGATCTATACTGTTTTTCTAGATTCCACATAAATGCCTTAACATACTTGTTCACTCTTCCTAACTTATTTGACTCTGTATAACAGGCTCTAGTTTCATCCACCTCACTACAACTGACTCAAATTTATATAAATATAAATATATATATTTATACTTACTTATATATGACTCAAATTCCTTTTTATAGCTGAGTAACATTCCATGTATATATATACTATATCTTTATCCACTCATCTGTGGATGGATATTTGGTTGCCTGCATGTCCTGGCTATTGTAAATAGTGCTGTAATGAAAATTGGGGTACATGTGCCTTTTTGAATTGTGGTTTTCTCAGGGTATATGCCCAGTAGTGGGCACATAGAATATGATAGTTCTATTTTTAGCTTTTTAAGGAACCTCCAACTGTTCTCCATAGTGGCTATATCAATTTTCATTCCCACCAACAGTGCAAGAGGGTTCCCTTTTCTCCACACCCTCTTTGACATTTATTGTTTGCAAATTTTTTGATGATGCTCTTCTGACTGGTGTGAAGTAATACCTCATTGTAGTTTAATACACTGTTTTTTCCAAGAATGTGGAGAACATTGATATGTTAATAATAGCTTATGAATATCCAAGTAGTCATTTGTATTTCTTATTTTTTCTATAATTTTGGGAGTATATGAAAAGTTTATTTCAATCAACTTTTCTGTTTAAATATTATCATCAGGTCAGTCCTGCTTTCCCATACCATCAGAGAAATATCTCAAAGCCCACTGAGTTTGCTTCCACCACTTAGGAGGCAAGAACAACAAAATGACTTCTTGTAAGAGATTTGGTTCACTTCAGATGGGGGGTGGTAAATCTCTGAATTCTTTAAACTCCTCAGAATCTACTAAATTGGCCAAATCAGAAGAAAAACTTGTCAGAAGCATTCTGATCTTTCAATTACACCCAGAACAGGGAGTTCTCCCCTTTTTCATTCAATTATACCTTAAAAATTCAATGAAATTAAGAGGAGAGAATCCTATTCACATTTTTGTTAAATTTGAGTTCAAATTTGAGAGAGTATACAATTTCAACTAAACTGAGTCCCTCATGTCAGGATCTGAAACATTTAACTTCTCTACGTGCAGACCTAGAAGAGCTTTCATTATTAGTAGATGGTGTTACCTCCTCTGAGCAGAATTTTCTTTAATTATATAACACTGGCATTGCTGCCTCACACATCTGTTCTATATCTTCTAAAGAGCCAATCATAGAATTAGTGTCAGACACAGCAACTCAGGTGGAAGAGGGAAACAAGAATGTAAGTAAATGAGCAAATTATAATTCCTCATGCTGACAATGCACCTTCTCAAAAAAAGAAACCCCAATTCAAGGTCTGTAACCTTGAATGAACTTCTGATTTTCAGTTCTGCTCTCTAATCCACGACCTTGAAATTTCTGGCCTTCTCTTTACCAAGGAGGGACAAAAATATAGTATTCATTCTCCAAAACATTAGCAGGAGTTTAAAAGATCCATATTTTGAAAAGCATCCTGGGGAGAAAATAATGACTTGAAAACATGTGATAGTTTTATTAAGTCACCTTCTTTGTAATGAATCATTAAAATTGAGCCCAGAGCAACCTACCTGTTGTGGATTCTTGCTTCAAGCTTTCTCTCTGCTCTCCACCCTGAACCTGAAACTTTGTTGAGAATGACTGTGAATCCACAGTTTTAAGGTTCATTAATCATCCTCCCTGCCGCATATACTTTCTGATGTGCTATGATGCTGAATGAGATTCCCATATTTATGCAAAATATTAGCCGAACTTTTTTTTATTAAAGACGTGCTTTATTAATCTTAATAAATCATAGTTTGTCGGGTCCTTTCTGACTGCTTCTCAAGTAAAATGGGGCTTGACTGTGCAGTAACAGTGTTTATGTCATGCTTGAATTGTTTAAGGTGAGGCTTTGAGTAGTTTTATTGCTTTTGTTTATATAGGTAAACCCAATCTGCGCATTTGAAATGATTGATGAACTGCAGCCCCACTTGGAGTGTTTGTCATCACTCATGTGCTGAAGTGACATTTCTTTATGTATTTTGGCATAAACATATGCAACTACTGGCAAAGCATTTGACCCTAGAGTCTGACTATTTGTCATTCTAATCTTTTTTGCCCAAAGTCAGGCAAGTTACTGTATATTCTATCTTCACGCACATTGCTAATTATTCAACAGACAGTAAAATAGTCTTGTGGCTCGGATTGCATAAATTGCTGAATGTGCGATCTTCATTTCTCTAGCCAGGCAGCTTAGGTACTATGCAGAAAAATAAATAAAGTTGAGATGCATGTAAATGTCAAGGAAGACAGCCATACTGAACTACAATAGCTTTTCAAGAAAATCTGCAGCTTCGACCCATCGAAAAAAAAGGGAGAGAAATATGCCATGAATGTGGAATTTAGCAAATCAAGTGTAAGCTAAGATTAAGCAAAATTCATTAGACATGACTACCTTGGAATATAATTTTTCTATAATGGGTCTTCATTGAAAAGCAAGTAACCAATAACTCAGATCGTGTAGACAGAGATAAATGAAGGACTTCCTAACCTCCAGGCTCAGAGTTCACACTCTATATTGTGCTGTTTGAAAATGTGTGATTATTTATTGGTGAAAATGTCAGAAAAAATAATTAAAGTGTGAAGTAATTTTCTGAGGAAAGCAATCACACCTCATTTGGAGAACTTGGCTGTGGTTGCATTCCTATAAGTTCTGACTAAGCAACAGCAGTGGGGACAGGGGAGTGGCAGGAAGGAGTGAACCAATTTCAAAACACTTTCTTAAGAGAAACCAAAATAAGTGATATCATTATTACCTGGTTCGTGGAGTGTAATGAAGAGGCAGAAGGGTAAATGTTCATAGAAAAGTCAAAGCTAACATTCCTAGGCAGGATGAGGACATGGTTCTTAGGATAAACCTTCACAGGAAATAAGGTAACTTGTGACACAAAAATATTTTACTTACTACCATCAATGAATTACTACCATCAATGAATCAAGCACTTTCACAGCATCATCTTTTAGGATTTGAAATAGCTCAATTGGAATTCCATCGCCTCCACTAGCTTTGTTCATAGTGATGCTTCCTAAGGCCCACTTGACTTCATCTTCCAGGATGTCTGGCTCTAGGTTAGTGATTACACCATTGTGATTATCTGGGTCATGAAGACCTTTTTTGTATGGTTCTTCTGTGTATTCTTGCTACCTCTTCTTAATATCTTCTCCTTCTGTTAGTTCCATACCATTCTGTCCTTTATTGAGCCCATCTTTGCATGAAATGTTCCCTTGGTATCTCCAATTCTCTTGAAGAGATCTCTAGTCTTTCCCATTCTGTTATTTTCCTCTATTTCTTTGTACTGATCACTGAGGAAGGCTTTCTTATCTCTGCTGTTCTTTGGAACTCTGCATTCAAATGGGTATATCTTTCCTTTTCTTTTTTGCTTTTGGCTTCTCTTCTTTTCACAGCTATTTGTAAGGCCTTCTAAGACAGTCATTTTGCTTTTTTGCATTTCTTTTTCTTGGAGATGGTCTTGACCCCTGGCTCCTATAGAATGTCATGAACCTCTGTCCATAGTTCATCAGGCATTCTGTCTATCAGATCTAGTCCTTTAAATCTATTTGTCATCTCCACTTATAGTCATTAGGGATTTGAGTTAGGTCATACCTGAATCGGAGAAGGCAATGGCAACCCACTCCAGTATTCTTCCCTGGAGAATCCCAGGGACGGAGAAGGCTAGTGGCCTGCTGTCTATGGGATCGCACAGAGTAGGAAACGACTCAAGCGACTTAACAGCAGCAGCAGCAGCAGAAGCATACCTGAATGGTCTAGTGGGTTTCCCTACTTTCTTCAATTTAAATATATGTTTGGCAATAAGGAGTTCATGATCTGAGCCACAGTCAGCTCCCTGTCTTGTTTTTGCTGACTGTATATAGCTTCTCCATCTTTGGCTAAAAAGAATATAATCAATCTGATTTCAGTGTTGGCCATCTAGTGATGTCCATATGTAGAGTCTTCTCTTGTATTGTTGGAAGAAGGTGTTTGCTATTTTAAACTGTAGCAAGCTTTACCATTGTTCAGTATCCTGAGGGGGNCTTTTTTATACAGTTCTTCTGTGTGTTCTTGCCACCTCTTCTTAATAGGCATACCATTTCTGTCCCTTACGGAGCCAATCTTTGCATGAAATGTTCCGTTGGTATCTCTAATTTTCTTGAAGAGATCTCTAGTCTTTCCCATTCTATTATTTTCCTCTATTTCTTTTCACTGATCACTGAGGCAGGCTTTCTTATCTCTCTTTCCTATTATTTGGAACTCTGCATTCAAGGGTATATCTTTCCTTATCTCCTTTGCTTTTGGCTTCTCTTCTTTTCATAGCTATTTGTAAGGGCTCTTCAGGCAGCCATTTTGCTTTTTTGCATTTCTTTTCCTTGGGGATGATCTTGTTCTCTGTCTCCTGTACAATGTCAGGAACTTCTGTCCATAGTTCATCAAGCATTCTGTGTATCATATCTAGTCCCTTAAAACTATTTGTCATATCCACTGTATAATCATAAGGGATTTGAGTTACGTTNGCTTTTTTGCATTTCTTTTCCTTGGGGATGATCTTGTTCTCTGTCTCCTGTACAATGTCAGGAACTTCTGTCCATAGTTCATCAAGCATTCTGTGTATCATATCTAGTCCCTTAAAACTATTTGTCATATCCACTGTATAATCATAAGGGATTTGAGTTACGTTATACCTGAATGGTCTAGTGGTTTTCCCTACTTTCTTCAATTTAAGTCTGAATTTGGCAATAAGGTTTTCATGATCTGAGCCACTGTCAGCTCCCAGTCCTTTTTTTGTTGATTGTATATAGTTTCTCCATCTTTGGCTGAAAAGAATATAATCAACCTGATTTCAGTTTGACCATCTGGTGATGTCCATGTATAGAGTCTTCTCTTGTGTTGTTGGAAGAAGGTGTTTGGTATGACCAGTGTTTTCTCTTGGCAAAACTCTGTTAGCCTTTGCCCTGCTTCATTCTGTACTCCAAGGCCAAATTTGTATGTGTAGCAATAGATTACTTTAAAATATGTTTTGCCACTCTTAATAGCATAAGAGTTTCTAAGAATTCTACCTCACATTGTGACTTTTGAACATCACAATTAACTGCAAAAACTTGCTGTCAAACACACACTGCCTATCACCTTCTTGCACGATACATTGGAAGCAGCAAGTGCCTTCCATCTTGTGTGGAGTACTAATAGTCCCACTCGTTTAGAAAGCATGCAACTGCTTTTAACTTATGCGTGAGTTTCTGAGGCACATTTTGACTGTACCTTAGAATATCTGGAGAAATAAACAAGACTAAAATATTTTGTTCACTTCGTTAAAATCTCAAGCGCTTTACTTTTTCCATCTCCACTGATTTAATTATCTCTTTGTAACATCATTCCATCATCAGGCAAAACATTTTTTGACTCTTCAAATACTGGAGAAGCAGTGCGTCCAATGAACTGAGATAAATGGTTCTTGGAACTTGAAAGATTGAGGGAATGAGGAAAAGGGGGTGACACAGGATGAGACGATTGAATGCATCATCGACTCAATGCACATGAGTTTGAGTAAACTCTGGGAGATGGTGAAGGACAGGGAAGCCTGACGTGCTGCAGTCCATGGGGTCACAAAGAGTCGGACGTGACTGAGCAACAAAACAAGAACAGAGACAAATGCAGCTGTTTAATGAGACCATGTTTTCTTGTAGGACATAGCTTATCCGAGTGCCAGTTTCAGAACCCAGAAAGGAAGGAAAAGCAGACGGGCTTTTCCTTGGTGTGGCTCCTTCCCAATGGGCTGCCCAGCACCATCTCATGACACGCAAAGGGTTCTGACTTCAGACCTGCTGGGTTCAGGTTCCCAAATTTCTTCTTATTTCTTGAAAACTGAATAAGTTACACTCTCAGAGTTTCACCTTGCACATATGTAAAATGAAAAATGTAGGTACTTCATTGCTATATGTGATTCCAGGTGATGTCATAGGTATACCCCTAGCATGAAATGGTGTACTGATTTCATTTATTCATAAATTTCATTTAAAAAAGGAAAACAAACAAGATTACTATTCCTGGATAATCAAGCCCATATGAAATGAACTATATACACATTATCAACCTAAATATATGCACAATATATTTATTTTTGATATTTTAATGCAGTTACTTTACTTATATCTTGCTAAATTATAAAATGTTTTTCATTTTCTCTTACAAGTGTAGGAACAAGAGAATCACATTGGAGCCATGATAAAGGTCAAATAATGCAACATGAAAAATAAGCAAAACAAAAATACTGGTCTTTCTCAGTATTTGTCACACTTATTTTTAGTCTAAAGGCCAAGTGGTCAGTCTGAGTATTGGCATGTGAATTTGTTATTCCCACCAATTAATGAAGGTTTTTGGGCAGTGTAGCTAGAAGTTAGATTCCAAGGTTAGACCCCTATTGCTTTTAAAATCTATTTTTGTGTTTTTCTTCTGTTCTGTGTTGGTCTGGCTCAATACCAAGTGCCTGAACATAGCACATACTCAAGCTTCATTTGACAACATTGCCCCAGTTCAAGGGAGACCCTCTAGCATTAAGTCTCTTGTCCCCACTAGTCATTTGCCAGCTCTTAATTTCAACTTCGCCCCTTTAATAAGGCCTGAAAGTCTCACATTTACTTAGATATCCCTTCCTCTTTGTTTCCATAGATCCTCTATAACAATACTCTAAAGTCTTTAGGTACAGAGAGTTTTGGTTTTTTCTTATGACATTAGCATTGTGCCTGTCACACAGTAGTCCCTCAATTAATATCCACTGATGAATTTATGGACGTTGTTTCCTTAGAGCAATGCTGAAGAGGTAAATGCCATGTAATCATTACCAGTTACAGAACTCCTAATAAGCTGAAACTCTAAAAGGCAATTTCTATTCACTCTTCCATTTAATCCTTAATACAACTCTTTAGAGTTGACATTATTATCTTTTTTTTATAGATGAGACACTGAGATTCAGAAAGGTTAAATCATTTGCTAAAGTCATATAGCCAGTAAGTGACAGAACAGGGAAGCAAACCCAAGTTGGCCTGGGTCCAAAGTCTTAGCTCTTAACCACAAAATGCTATACTGGGCCTCCATCTTCCTGCCTCAATATCACTAAGCTACTTCTTTAAAAAAAAAGCTTTGTGTCCAACCACACAGATATCAGTTATGGCAATTCCATGGTTTTGAATTCTTTCTGTTTCTATTGAATTCTGTTAGTACAGAATAATAGATTCTCTAGGTGGTGCTACTCTCCCGAATGGCTTGCTTTCAACAATACCTCTCTGGAGCTTTAGAAAAAACAGAATATGTTCCAGACTGAGTGCTCCTTGCAAGAGTCTCTCCCAATTACTCAAAGGCATTCTCCCATGTTTGCCGATGAATGCCTCCAGTGCAAAAGTTTCTGCCCCTGGAATTAAGCACAGTTTAATCATCTTTGGGTTCCATTGTTTCATTGTCTCAAACTCACCTTAAGTGTATTTTAACTTTACATTCCATTGCATAAATTTGTATCCATAGCCCCCCAGGTTAAAATAACTATTAACTCCCAACTTACTGAACTCTTAGTAATGGGCACTGTGTGAAATGTTCCACCTGCATCATCTAGCTTTGACGTTAGAACCCCTCTGTAAGGTGATGTTAGGACTGAAGTCATCCTTTATAGGAGAAAAAGGTGGTAACTGGCCCAAGATTACAAAGTTTACAAGTGAAAGATGTGGAATTCTATCTAGAATACTGTCTACTTCTAGAGTCTGAACTCTTAATCACTGCAATATTACTTTCAAACTAGTACCTCACTTAATAAAACTATTTATGCTGAAAGTGAAAACTGCAACAATTATTAATATAAAGATTGGCAGAATTTCTCAACAGTCATATTTTTAGTAGCAAATTGTAGTCAGAGCTTTGAGTAGAAAGGTGAGATTATAGGCTTTCTACCTTTGAGTATAAAGGTAAGATCATAAGTTTTTTCTCTGTAAAAAACTTAGAAATAGGGCCAAATTCTGTTTACCAACCTTCTTGCTATCAACTGCTATTTTCTTGAATATTATATATGATCAATAAACTGAAGTAATTATAGCTAAAAGAAAATAAAGCTTAGAGCTTAGAGCTGCTGTGGCCTGAATACAAGAACACAAATGAGTCTATTAGCTATTGGATAATGTTGACAAGTGCTCACAGACCTATTACTACACTAGCACAGACAGTTTTAGCAGAAATCTTGGAGGAAACCCCGAAGAGTATGATTAATGTAATCTATTTTTTTTTCAACCAAATGTATCCTATTTTTAAAGTTTCCAAAATAAATCCCTCACTACCTAGTATCAAGAGCAATTATTTCTGCATTGATTTTAAATAAGTGAAATCAAGAATCATCATAAGTATAAAGATTTTGAGCTACTGGGTGGGCACCTCATTCAGAGGTCCTCTAGCAAAAAGGCCTGGGAAGCCTCTCCTAAAGACTCAACAGTAGTCTCAGCTTTATCTGAATATTCTTAGTCTCCTGCCTGTGTGTGGATATTGCATTGAGTGGAACCTTCTTGTTTTCATCCTCATCTGCTCTATTTACAAATGTGGTCCCCTAGCATTTCAGTTTATAATTACATTACCTGGATAGGGAATCTATAGATTATTTCTAGGGTGCTAAAATGAGATATCTTCCATAAATATGTGCTGACAGTGAACCAAATAAAAGTGACACAATAATACATGTTTGAAAGTATTATATTTCATTATTTTAAAAAACAGAATGGTCAGTGATATCTTATTGTTGAATTAAACACTATATCTTGGTGTTAAAATAAATAGACTGATGAACTCATATTTTTTTTTGCAGTGTCGCTGTCTGTGAGGTGTAATAAATTGCTTTCCTGGAGAAATTCCTGGGGGAATCTCACTTGTTTATAAAATATGCTTTCTTTACAGATATTAAGAGTTCATTGATCTTTTATGTTTTGTGGAATTTTGTTAAAATCAGCATTTGAGGGAAATGCTTTAAAAAGAATGTGAGATAATGCTTGTGAATTATAATTTATTATATTAGAAAGATAGATGATAGACAGATGGACTGATCTTTCTATTTGGTGTCTTTTTCTGTAATTCTCCTCTGATCCATAGCTTACTAAAGAAGTAGAAAGATATTACATGGTATTTTTAATTGGTCAATTTCTACTTCAAAAAATCTTCAGTACTTTTCTAATTCTCCCCCTTTCAATCCTCAAGGTTACATCTGCAATTATGCTATATTATTGAGGTCTTTCAAAATAATATATAGACATCTTAGTATTTTCTCTTCTCCACTGATGGCTTTACTGTCCTTTCTCCTGATTTGCTGTAACAGAGCTGACTTACATGCATTCTGTGTGCGTCTGGCTTCATCTCTGTTTTGCAACGGCACCTGCTTGCTTCTTAAGCATTTTTCCTACCTTTACTTAGCCCATTACGATGCCAATTGCAAGATCACCTTATAAATAAATGCAAACCTTCAATGTTAATTCTGAAACAGTAAAAATAAATCAGTCAACAAAAGTCAATTTAATTATGAAGCTTATACTTTTTACTCTTCGGTAGTCAGCCAATAGCTTCTTTGTCAAAACTGAACTTTTCCTCTGGAGATCTGCATTTGGTATCTGAAAGCTTCCCATTTTTTCCTCTTCTTTCATGATCTGGGAGAACTAGAGAAATTACTAGGATCATCAACAAGGATGGTGGAAAGAAGGAATTGGGTACACAACTGCAAAGGAGGATGTTTTTCTCAACCTTTATGCATGTGTGTGTATGTGTGAGAGAGAGAGGGTGGGGAGTTTAAAATAACAAAATCACTGTGATGATGACAGATTTGGAAACAACACATGAGGCAAAGGATCTCATGTGATAGAAGCAACGTTTTAATCAGGGTCAGGAGAACTTGCATTCATAGCTATTTGTACATCCAAATCCTTCCTAGGATCCATAAAATCTTTCATAAACTGCTGGAGGACAAGTAAACAGGTACAACCAATTTGAATATTTATGTTCTGATGTTGCATATGTATGCATGCATGCGTGCTAGGTCACTTCAGTTGTGTTCAACTCTGCGATTCTGTCTGACTCTATTGACTGCAGCCTGCTAGGCTCTGTTCATGGGATTCTCCAGGTGAGAATGCTAGAGTGGGTTGCTGTGCCCTCCTCCATGTTGAAGATGTATATTACCCAGCAATTCCACTCTTAAATATATCCCAAACTCTTCACAGCAGTGCTCTTCTCGATAGCAAAACCTTAGCAAATGTCCTTAAAGTGCTGAGGAAGTGAATAAATTATGGTATGGTCAGACAAAATATTATACTGTAGTCACAACAAAAGAGCCACAAGCCAAGCATCCATGTACATGAATTTTAGCAATAAATTGTTAATTGCAAAAAGAAGTCCAAAGGTGGCACACTACTCTTAAAAAAACAAAAATAAAAAACACACTTTGATGGTAAAAATATAGATGCAAAAAAAGCTATAAAACACGGAATGTTGGGAGTGATAAATTTGAGCTTCAAGATAACAGTTATCTCAGATGGGGGAAATATGGGAATAAGATTAGAAAACATGATTAGATCTGTTTCAGTATACTATGGCCTTCCCTCCCCCCACACAAAAAAAATCACCAGCAGAGTTTAGTGTGCTAAGTAAAAGTCACTTATCATACTCATGATGACTGTGGATCAAATATTTGGACATGGTATAGGAGAATGACCAGGAGAAGGCAATGGCAACCCACTCCAGTACTCTTGCTTGGAAAATCCCATGGACAGAGGAGCCTGGTAGGCTATGGTCCATGGGGTCGCCAAGAGTCGGAGATGACTGAAGTGACTTAGTGGCAGCAGCAGCAGCAGGAGAATGACTTGTCTCTGTTTCATAATGACTGTAACCACTGATGGAAAACTTCAAGGGAGAGGATCACCTGGAGACTCGTTCACCCACAGATTTGGTGATGGATACTATCAGCTGGGACAGTCAGTTCCTCTTCCAGAGGATCTGCCCAGGAGGACTCTGAAAGGGATAGTCTGCGCTTCCTTATAGAATGGTGGACTGTCCCCAAGGGAAAGTATTCACATAGAGACCTACATGGAAGCTAGAGACTTGGGCTTAGAAGTTAGGCAGCATTGCCACATTCTAATCATCAAGGTAGTCACAAAGTCCCAACCAGGGACAAGTATGGGAAAACAGACTCATTTAAAACATTTTTTAATGCAAGATTTTGGAAAAACCTGGGGGACAAGAAATATTGCTTTGATCACTTTTGGAAAATACATTCTGTCACAGTTCATTCTGACCACAAAGTTTAGATCCCTACCAATTACAAAATATACTCCCCATCTTCTCAAGACTTCTCAAAGTCTCACCCATTGTGGCACTGGACTCAACTCAAGGATGAGAATGTCATCCTCTAGATCAGGCCCAGTATACATGAGGCATAAAGATGGTGTTTTGGAGAAAATGCTAAAAAGGGTACTGCAAAAATTAAGACAAAATGTTACCACAGTTTGTTAATGCTTGGTGGCTTTGTATGAGCCTTAGATATGAAAACTCAGGGAGGAGGAAGCATAGAACTAGGGTAGACTGGTCTTGGGGGAGTATTAGTGAGGTCAGGGGGAGGAAGAGAAAGAAAGAGGATGCTCAGCAGATCCAAGCATGTTGTTCAGAAGGGGAAGATGCCTCCAACTGGGTCTGGCCCAAGGGAAGCTAAGAACAGTCTGGGTGTGGCTATGGCAGCTGTGTATAGAGGAAGGTCATAGATCTGGGCCCAACTGGGCTTTGGAATAGGGCTGTTCTCACCAAGGGTGTCAGAGAAGGCAATGGCAGCCCACTACCAAGCGTGTGGAGCAGGACCACGTGTCAGGACCCTATCAGGACTGCCCAGTTTCATGATGGGCTTTGATCAGAGAAGCGAGCCACAGACAGAGCCAGTCTGAAGTCCAGCAAGTCCCCTCTAACACCTTAGCTCCCTGAGACTTGCCCTTGGGTGTTCCCTTCGCTGCCCATCACAGTGCAGGTCCCACTGTAGTGCAGTGCTCAGTTACTGTCAGAAATGTAAAACTGAGGGCAATAAAACAGACACCTTGTTCACTGTTATATCCCAGAGATGTACCTACTGTAAGCTACCACCTGGAGCTTAATTAGTATAGCTTGATAAACATGTTACCTGAGTGAAAGCTGTAAATCTGCAATCTAGTTAACTAGGGGTTATGAGAGGTTGAGGGGTAATGGAGAGTAGGAAAGTACAGGCATGGATTTGGTGGTAGCTCATGTTGACTGAGTGAAAGCTGGGCAAACAGTCAAGCTTTGCAGGAGGCGCCCACAGTTGTTGAAGGAGTATGTGTGTGTGTGTGTGTGTGTGTGTGTGTAAATGTATTTGTGAAACATGAAAAGGTTTGCTTTTGAAGAGTGAAGAAGATGAGCAGGATGTGTACCAAGTGCAGTAAACAGAATAAGACTGGTTTCAAATTCTGTATGTATTGGGACACAATTCACTCAGGCATAGGGTGATGCATGTGATTCCACTGACTGAGAAATTTACAAGGGAGGTCTTGTGAAATCCAGGAACATACTGTTATAAACAAAGCAATCCTTAGGTCTCCTCTTTAGGTTGGAAGTTATCTTTTTTATTTGGGGATTGCTAATGATCTGCTACTAAGAAAACTTAGGAGGAAACCCTAAAAATTAGCAGCCAAATCTTATTATAAGTTCTTATTGTCTGAAGATCGTATGAGAGATCTAGCTACACATTCAAAATTACTAATATGTCAAGGGTGACCCAACTATATAAACCTGGAATAGGTATTCAGTTCATATTATGCAATGAAACTCATTACCAGAAATATAAAAAACGTAGAGTGCTTTCTTTCTATTTCTATTTTAACACCAAAGGTAGAGTCCTTTCTACCAACCCAGAAAAATGATATTGCTCAGATGTCAGCATATGATGAGGACGAATTAGCCAGAATGCTGTAAAAGTTGCTAAACTGTCATGGATCTGATAATCCCATAATTGGTCTAGAAGTTTAGAGATGTATCATATATCTCTAAATATATCATATATAAAATGACCATTTTCAGGTGTTTTATTTATAACCTAAAATCAAATTCTGTACAAAAAGACAGTTCAGTATTGAAATAATAGTAAAGAAAGAAGGAACTCATATCCCTTCCTTTGAACTATTAATGTGACATCAGAAAAATTTGATGAAAGAAACATGCAAATTGCACCTTTTCCCAAAGGAGCCCGACTGGCTGTGGATAGCTGGGAAAGCACAGCCCTGATTATTCTTCCCCTCAACACAAAAATTCTCCTGACACCATCTGTCTGTCCTCACCTACCAAACATATCTGCTCCATTCTGAGAAAATGTCTCTCGGCAACTTTCTTCTCATAAAACAAAGTTATGAAAATAAACTAGCATTATTCATGAACATTTCACCAGTCTGAAACAACATGTGCAAAATAAAAATAAAATTTGGAAAACCACATCTCAAGGAAAGCACAAATTCAAATCATGAAGGGGGAGAAAAAAGAAGTCAGCCAATGCCATAATAATTCTAAAAGTTTCTTCAGTTGAAGGCAGGTTCGTTCACTTCTCAAGCCTGAGGTTGAGAGGGTATAACCCTTTTTTGCATTACATGAAATAGCTTCTCATAAAAAAAAAAAAAAAATCTCCACACTTGCTGTACAGTCCTTGCAGTTAGCCTTGAAGCACAATAGGAAGGCAGTCAAGACACTCTGAAGAATACATTTGAGTGAACTGAATGACTTTAAAGGAAATCAGAAAATGACCTCCAGAGCAGTCATCTTTATACAGATATTTATATTTTAATATTGCAAGAAATTTTGCTGCTTATCAAAACTGGAAAGTAAAAGCACTGACTGGAGTTGAGTTTCCTGTCTCTTGGGAAAAGTCTTTCTCCACATGCTCAGTTCAGTTCAGTTTAGTTCAGTCGCTCAGTCGTATCCGACTCTTTGCGACCCCATGAATTGCAGCATGCCAGGCCTCCCTGTCCATCACCAACTCCTGGAGTTCACTCAGACTCACGCCCATCGAGTCAGTGATGCCATCCAGCCATCTCATCCTCTGTCGTCCCCTTCTTCTCCTGCCCCCAATCCCTCCCAGCATCAGAATCTTTTCCAGTGAGTCAACTCTTTGCATGAGGTGGCCAAAGTACTGGAGCTTCAGCTTTAGCATCATTGCTTCCAAAGAACACCCAGGACTGAGCTACTTTAGAATGGACTGGTTGGATCTCCTTGCAGTCCAAGGGACTCTCAAGAGGCTTCTCCAACACTACAGTTCAAAAGCATCAATTCTTCGGTGCTCAGCCTTCTTCACAGTCCAACTCTGACATCCATACATGACCACTGGAAAAACCATAGCCTTGACTAGATGGACCTTTGCTGGCAAAGTAATGTCTCTGCTTTTTAGTATGCCACACATACTCAGTTTTTCATAAATCCTGACTTGAGGTGAGCATTCTATTCTGGTGATTTCTACACTTTTCTTGCTCCCGACTGCACAGGTGATGCTTTACAAAGAATGGAAACTACCTAGTCTGGTCCTTAAGAAGCTTGCACTGTAGTTCAGTAACTTTCAAGCTCTTTTACATCCACCCTAGAAAGTACATTTTTATATCACAATTGAGCAGACACACATAAGAATATTTGAATTTATATCTCTCAGTTAAAGAACAACAGGTAACAATGAAATTTCATTAAAAATATTCAAATTAAAAGACAAATCATTCCCCTAATGTTCTCTTCTTCTTTGTGATTGCATATTTACCATTAAGTAAATATATAAATCAGGGAGCAGAATGCATCTATATATCAGAAATAGGTATACATGCAAACAACAAACAATTTTAGAAGCACAATTAGATAACTAATTAGGTTGAAAATTAAGTTTCATGATTTACTAACTCCAGGCCCACCCAAGATTTCATGAGCCTCTCTAGAACCTTCATGCTTTCTAATTTGCTAAGCAACACAAATTTGAAATTTTTATGTAAATGATTGCAACCTAATAAGTTTTGAAAATTAAAGGAGAGAAGCAAATTATTTCTGTCATTTGTTGACTATTTGCTCTGTGGTAGGCACTGTGTTGTGCCCTTTACATACGCTGTTTTTTTAGGCTTGATATCAGGACCATGAACAGGGAATAGTAATTGTCCGCTTCATAGGTAGGAAAGTAAAGACTCAAAAATGTGAAGTGACTTGCTCAAGGTAAAAAATATTTTAGGTGCAGAGAAAGAATCCAAACTAAAGATTGTCTGGCTCTGTCCGCCTGCATGGCACCTGTCCCTAGCAGCCAATGAGTAGCAGATGGCCCCGTGTAAGTCATGCACACACATGCATCGGGTTGTGTTTGTAAAATAGATATAAGTATACTCAGCCAAGAGGAATCTCTGACATGCATGCCTGGCTGAAAGTCTCAGAAAGGGCATCCTGGGAGACAAGAGAGGATGTGATCAATAAATATTACAACTGGCACATTCATTTCTTAAAGTGTGTCAGTCTTGGCACAAAACTCTGTGGTTCAAGAACTTATGCCTCTTGCAACACTTTTTTTTGAGGTTTTATACTTGTACCATGTGTAAGATTTCAGTTTTTCTCATCTTCACTCTCCCTCTCTCTGTGTCGCACGCAAACACACACACAGAGACACACACTCCTAAACAAGTGCTTTCCTGGACTCATTTTGAGTAAGGTGAGTTGTCATATTCTCCTAATGTTCTTTTTTCTTGTGGGATTTTTGCCTACCTCTGTTTTTAAAAAGGGATGCAAGCTTGAAAAATCCTTGGTTTAAAATGCACATTGTGAAATATTTCTCTTAAAAAGAAAAAAAAAGTCCTTATTCTGAACTCAATTAGCAACATCCACCAATTAATAGAAAGATCTGGATTTAATATTTTCTGGTTCCATCCAAAATAGACTAGTCCATGGACAGGACCATGTTGTTACAGCCAGGTAAATGCCACATATTCAGTCCTAAATCTAAAGAATGTGCATCTTTGGATGGATTTACTCTTGTTCCTAATCACTAGAAGACGGAACGTGTTCCCCAATCGATTTAGAATCATTTGTGAATTTGCCCTTCCTATTTTCTCTTTCTTTCTTCCTTCTTTCAGCCGTCCTTCCCGCTTCACCACTTGAGGGCTTAAAGAAATCATATTTGTAGACAAGAGAAGAACTCTGTTGGTATATGAGGGAGTAATTTAATTATGCAAAACAGGAAGATGCTCTTTATATTTGGTCTTCTGGGCTTGAAACAATGTCATTAATCAGACTCTCATAAGAGTTATTTCAGATTTTTCGAAACATCAGCTTTCCTGGTTTTGTTCTTCACATAAGTTTTAAACTCTTTTTCTATCTACCTTGTATTCAGCAAGTAAAGATTAGGAACTGTTGAAATCTTCACATTATCTTAGTAATGTGCCAATTAAAGAAGGTGTTTTATCCTGATTACAAAGATTTGTCTGAGGTGGCCACCACTTTGTTAAGGCTGTTTTGTGGACATCTTCATAATTAATGGAAAAATCATTAGGAATTCAGTCTTTATTAACCCCTATAGCTGCAGGGGCCCATTTCATCTTAATTGCATTCATTTGGCACTGGCAGTATTATACAGCATAATCACTAATAAATGATCTTTTAATTTGTACCAATCAACGGAGCTTGCTTTCATGCCAATATTCCTGTTTCTTTGATGTTGACCTGTCTTGATTTTTGATCATTTGGGCTTAAGATGATTTACTGGAAAATCAATATCAATACCAGAACTGCTTGTATTCATACATCTGTGGTTAGGTTCTATTTGAGTGTATTTTGATTGAAATAAGTAGTGCTTGATTACCCATTCAGATGAGGGGGGAAGAAAGCATAATCAAATTGGGAAATCTGGTACTGTATTCTTATTCAAAGGAAAATAATTAGAAACTGTAGGGAAACTGAAGATTCGGGAGAGCAGTAGCGGTAACACTTCAGATGCCACTAATTAGGCAACTTTGTCCGCCACCTCCTAAAGGCCTTCACCAATGGACTAATATGCTATTAACCATTAGCAAGGCCAATGGGGGCTTTGGTTACACTTGTTAATGGGAAACCCCGAGACAGTTTCTCTCATTATCCCCTTGTCAGCACTGTCTCTGCAGTGTAAAGTGGTCGTCATTGTTCGGTAGGTCAGCTAACCAGAAACCAAGCTACTGTAAAGAAACATTCTGCAGCTAATTGAAAATGACTGAAAAATCCCCTTATCATCTAGTCACTTCTCTTCATTGGTGGAACAATGGAACATATATGGACTATGTGGGGGAAGAGAAATAGGGTATGACATTGAATTTTTCCTGACTAATACAACTACAAAGAAGTCTTTGAAGATAATTCCAGGGGAAAAAATCCACTCACTTTTTTTTTTTTTTTTTTACGATAATGACAGCCAGACAGAAGTTAGTGTAGAATATTACATTTGCTGTGCTGAAGAGTACTTTATGTTTATATGATTCCCTTCACTAGAGGAACTCAAAGCTTTTCCCATGAAACTGCTGAAATCCTCATTATCCTAATGAGTGAATGGCACAAAACTGGAAAAGCCACAAGGAACATGAAGCTTAATCTCATATTCTAAGCTATACTCTCTTTGATGCGGTTTAGTATAAGGTATATCTCACTTTAAGTAACTCAAAACCTGAAAATGCATATTTGTAGGGGGAAAAACCAAATCAGGTCTTTTATACAAGAAGGGAAGAGGAAAGAAGAAGGAATGGAATAATTGCTATGTTTAGAACAGTCTTTGCTTTGCAGATGCTTTCAATTCATTGTTCTCCTTAAATTGTAGGATTTCAGAGTGCTTAAAATATGGTTCAAACAAATAGTCAAGGTGATAGACAAAATGTGAGGATCACATGTCTTAAGGAATGCTTAATTAGGGTATCTTAATTTGGAAATGGAAATTGTCTATTCCATCATCTCCAGAAAGATGAGGCAAAGCTCCATGTCATGGCAGGCAATTGCTCTGTTTCAGGCAAGGTTATCAGGCACTGGAGATACAAATTGAATTAGATAAGACACTTCACCTTGATGAATCCCAAATCTAACAGAAGAAACAATAACATATGTTTATAACTATATTACAGTGTAGTAACTGAAACAAATTACATATTGCAAACTATAGTTAGTAAAAACCATATCATACACAGAGAAAAGGTAACTGAGGTGATCTGAAGGGGTGGGGGAAGTTTCTATGGAGATCAGACAATGTCAGTTGAGTTTTGAATGATGAGGAAAGATGGTGGAACAGGGAGTGGTCATCTTTGAGCATATTTCATGGGAATGATAAGCAAAGAAGAAAAACACTAAGTGATATGTTGTAAGCAGAGTAGCACAGACAAGCCATTCAATGAGGCAGAGACTAGAGAAAAAATAGGTTGAAGAGGTAGACAGACACCAGATTCCTGCCTCCTCTGAATTTATCCTATAGGATATGAGAAACAGAGGAGTTAGCTTTGGCTGTAGATAGATCACTCTAGCCAAGTGGAGGGCAGATGTTCTGAGAAAAAGACCAGAGATAGATTATCATTAGTCATCATCCTGTTTCAATGATCCAGACAAGAGATGAATGGAGTTTGAACTAAACAGTAAACTGAGACATCAGTTTTACAATAAGAAACCATTCAAGAGAAGTGTGAGTAAGATCCTTGGGGAGGATGTCTGAAATAAAAATAGGAGTGTGCTGAGAATGGAACAGGGCCATCAAAGTCCTACAGGTAAGTAAAGAAAAGGATTTCGAAAAGGAGTCAAAGAAAGACAATTGGAGATAGAAGAAAAACAATGAATATGAGGTACAATAAATTCCAGTGAAATTAAAGACTTTCACATAGAACAAGTAACCACTCAGGTAATAAATGACGGGAAAACTACATTCAAGCAAAGTCTTTATAATATTTACTGCATTCAGTCTCAATGTTTATTAGTAACTTAATGAGAATAATTTTATCTTTTAGAAAGTAAGATCTAAAGTTATGGCAACAAAGAGATGAGAATGATAGGTACAGATGGACAAGTCTTTAAAGAAATTTATTAAAAGCAGATCAGTCTTATTCAGTGGCTAGTTTTGAATCAAGGGGACACTTTCTAGGATGAGAGACTTGAATGTGTTTTCAGGCTGCTGAAAAGACTCTGACAGTACAATATAGAAGAGCTGAAGATCAAGCTAAGAAAAGGGATAAAGAAAAACTGAAGTGCTGGGGAAAAAGCAGTTCAGAGAATAACATAAGAACCCAATCATAATGGGTAGAAAAAGAAATAAGCCAGAGTGGATAAAACAGATTAAGAAGGCTTCTGTAAAATTGAATTGCTGATGAAAGTAACAAATAGAAAGATCTGAAAGGATGGGAATGAACATGCATGACTGCTAAGTTGCTTCAGTCGTGTCCAACTCTTTGCGACCCTATGGACTGTAGCCCACCAGGCTCCTCTGTCCATGGGATTCTCCAGGCAAGAATACTGGAGTGGGCTGCCATGCCCTCCTTCAGGGCATTTTCCTGACCCAGATACTGAATCTGCATCTTTTATGTCTCCTACATTGGTAGGAATGTTCTTTACCACTAGGACCATCTGGGAAGCCCATGGGAATTATCATTAGGAGTCAAAGCTTTTCTGGACTTTTGAAAATGGTCTGCTAAGTTCCTGATAATGCAGGGTTGATTGGTAGACTTCAAAGGAATTTAGATTAATTAGGCCAGTCCACTTGTCTTGGCTTCACCCAGGCTGATTTCAATCCCCTGAGATCTAAATCTTTGAAAGATTCTAGACTAAATGGGCCTCCCACATCAGAAATAACTAAGAACCAATACCTCTAGATTGTCACATTCTACACTGTTTTCTAAGTAGTTGCAATCCCACCCTCTCAAGTAAAAATGTCTGTAGAAAGGTTTTAAAAACACTTGTTTAGTTGCTAAATTGTGTCCTTTCAACTCAATTAGCAGGTTTTGTTCTCCTTTTTTTTTTTCTTACTGAAAGTCTTCCCAGAGCCCTTAATAAGCTCATAAGCATCAAGATTCTTCAAAAGGAGAATATAATCTGTAGTTTCCAAGATTTATTAGATGAGAACACATTTTGATCCACAGAATTAGTTTAATAGATTGCCGAGCTGATGGGAAACACTGCCCTGAGCTTGCATTGAACAATAACATCTTTTGGTTTTAAATGCTGGATTCTTTCAGTTTAGCTTTAAATTTCAATTTGAGTTAGTGAGGTAGAGTAAATTAGTTAAGATATCTATTAGTCATGTTTCTTAATTACGTACGTGCTGTGAACTATGTGCATCCATCCACTGCAGTGGATGCTGAGAGGTAGGGAGCAAGGATGTTTGAGTTGCTCCTAGGTGCCGGGTTCTGGACTAGGTGGAAGGGAAAGTGGAGAAAGCATGGTTTGTATACCCAGAGTGCTGACTGACTTTTCTTCTCAGGTTACACACTTTCTGTTCTAACCCACCTCAGGACTTTTACCATAATATTCTTTCTTGTGAAACCTTTTTTCTGCACATTTATTCTTCCTAGCATGAATGAGCGGAGAAGGCGATGGCACCCTACTCCAGTACTCTCGCGTGGAAAACCCCATGGACGGAGGAGCCTGGTGGGCTGAGTACATGGGGTCATGAAGAGTCGGACACGACTGAGCAACTTCACTTTCACTTTTCATTTTCATGCATTGGAGAAGGAAATGGCAACCCACTCCACTGTTTTTGCCTGGAAAATCCCAGGGATGGAGGAGCCTGGTGGGCTGCTGTTTATGGGGTTGCACAGAGTCGGACACAACTGAAGCGACTTAGCAGCAGCAGCAGCAGCAGCAGCATGAATGAGACGTCTGTGTGTTCTGCATCTGTTTACTTTTAATTGCCTTTCATGTTTTTCTGGTCTTGAAAAGAGCAGGCCCTGACTTGACTGTGTCTTCTCATCTGATTTTTCCCTAGACTTCACACCTTCAGGTTCCAGTCAGTCCTCAGACTTCCTGTCTTCAACCTTGCCACATTTTCAAGTCCAGCAATATCTTCTGCAATTTCTTTACTGTGACACAGTCTCTGAAAACCACCATCAACTAGTGGTCTCACATTCTTATATGTGTACTCTAATTATCTAGATATGGTTGTCTTTGAAAACACTTTTTAAAGTTCTATGGAAAAATCCTCTTGCATTTTTGAGAGTATATGTCTCTCTAAAATATATTTCAAAGTTCTGACTTTGTTAGTGACAAAATCAAGACTTTGCTATTTTTAAGTTAATGCTTTTAAATGTTCCTTTTAAGAGCTTGATTAAAAATTATGCTGTTAATTGAGATTATTTCCTTCAATTTAATAAGGTCTCATCTGAGGTTGCATTAAAAATATGGCACTACCTCACTGATAAAGTTCTTGAAAATGTTTTTTTCCTGTCACTAAAAAATATATTACCATCACTGTTACTGAAAAAATTTTTAGTGTACAAAAGACCACACTTTGCTAGCAATTTCAACAAAATCGGATTTCTATTCGTGCAACATTTTCCTATTATCTCTTTTGATATTTAGGATAAATGTGAATTAAAAATCAGGGAAACCACCCAGCCACTCCCTCAAATAAGTAAAACAAAACCATCACAAAACTCAGAACTTCAGCCATTTGCCTTATGAGAACACTTCCCAACAATGTGGAATTGTTTAAAACAAACAGACAAAGCAGAAAACATCAACAAGAGAAAAACAAAGACTATTATGAGTGGATACTCAGGCAAAATGAAGCATGGTTTATAAATTAAGGATTAAGGTGAGATTTTTTTCATGTATGTTTATGCTTTTGGATTTCTGATCTTTTTGATATGGCATTTAAAAAAGCAGAACAGAAATGTGTTGATTTTTTTCATTCATTTTATTTATAGCAGCTTTATTTTGTCATATATCATTTAAACAGACAACAAGCCCACAAAATACACTCAAAAGTCTCAGGTTCACCAAAAGCCTCTGAAGAGCAAGGTAGGACATGTTTCTCCCAGGTTTCCCCATGCAAAGCAGACAAGTTGTCACCGTGCCTCATCTTCTTGGAGAGAGCTGCTCACTTAATTACTTATTTGCCCCCTGCCTGACCAGTGGAAGAATAACCTTTCTAGGGCATTCCTCTGCAGTTCTGTATGATTTGATCTTTCTTTGGTGACCTGGGCCATGCCATCCCAATATGAGAAGAAGCAGCAAATTGAAGTCAGATACTTATTGGAATGAAACTCTCATTTTAAGAAGAAATTCAGATCTATTTAGCTTGACCTTGGAACTTGAATTAAATCTTTAGACACTCAACTTTCTCCAGGGAAGTGTGAGGTTTATATGAATTTGAGTGTATTAAAGCCAGTCTGGCTCTGATCTACGTACCAAGTTGGTTAATTTTTCATTTAAAGGACAAAGGGTTTCACTGGAACTAATTTAACTGACTTAATTTGTGATATTCACATGCCAGTTTATATTCTAAACCAGGAGAGGTTTTTTAAAACCATTAACATGTCATTAAAAAAACATAATACGTTCACTGATTGATGTTTTGGAGGCAGCCACAGTTGCCTATGGCTGGGGACTTCTGACACGGTTCATTTTTTGCCTTTGCTACAAACCAATTGTGTGACCCAGTATGAGGTGCTTCACCTTTCTGTGATTCACTCTCTGACTAATAAACTGAGGTTATAATAACTCCCTCTTCTATCTTTCTCAAAGGGGTATACTGAGAATTAACAAGTTAACAGTCCTTAAACACATCAAAATGATCAGTTAAAAGGCAATATATTACAACTTTCATGTTATGGAAATATATTTGAAATTCATTTTTTATTACCAGAAAATATTACTGCTCTGAGATTTAGCACATAAGTAAATAGAAAAATTAATTAGCTTGTTTCGTACTTTGTCTGCTAATGTATATGGATTTGTAAGAACCCCGAATTAACAAAAACAAAAAAATCAATTGCACATGTGAACATTATATTTGCAATATTTCTTCCTAATTAATCTTTTCCATATTTTTTTTACTGTTCAAAACTTAACGAGTGCCAGAAACTTCTCTTGATTAACCCTATTTCACTCCATCTCTCTTGCACTTTGTTACTCAAAATTCAATATTTGCATTCATTTTATTCTATATGAGCTTTGTAAGAGTTTTAAACGATTTCCTATATTGTTCTTTCCTCCTATCAACTTATATTATCTCTATGTCAGAGCCTGGGTACCTATTTCCTTAACTTTCCCACAGTACTCCCATTACCAGATCATAATAACACTGCAAGAGAAATAATGTTTGCTAATTACACACCAACAGGGCTGGAGTTGGAATTTGATAAGTGGTTCCTTCCTCATCTTATTTTTTACCTATTTTTATTAAAAATCAGGGATTACATTATGATATAAAGCAAATAGACACTTGTCTTGAAGATACAAGTTCACGTGTGATTTTTTTACACATAAATTGTGTAAATTTTTACACAATCTTGTTTGTCATTGTATTGTCAATAAAATAACCCCAAAATGGTAATTACATTACCAGTTGAAAATTTTTACACAATCTTGTTTGTCATTGTATTGTCAATAAAATAACCCCAAAATGGTAATTACATTACCAGTTGAAAATTATAGTAATATTTACCAGGATAAATCTGGATGCTTTTAAAACAATGAAATGTTTGGATATTGGAAAGAAAGGAAATTATAAGAGGAGGAAATTGTGACATTGGGTAGAGAATGGTAGAAGCACAATGATATTTTAATTTTCAAGGGATAAATTTAGTACCATCTAATCTTACATTTGATGTTACCTGTAGTAATGTTTCTGATTTTATTGTTGAAAGTTTCAAATCTCACAGTTTTAGGAGACACAGTTTTTGCCTGCCTGATTCCTATAGAAGCAGTGTTTCTCTGGCTCCACTTAGTATGGTCTTCATCAGAGAAGGCAATGGCACCCCACTCCAGTACTCTTGCCTGCAAAGTCCCACGGATGGAGGAACCTGGTGGGCTGCAGTCCATGGGGTTGTGAAGAGTCAGACAGGACTGAGCGACTTCACTTTCACTTTTCACTTTCATGCATTGGAGAAGGAAATGGCAGCCCACTCCAGTGCTCTTGCTTGGAGAATCCCAGGGATGGGGGAGCCTGGTGGGCTGCCCTCTATGGGGTCGCACAGAGTCTGACACGACTGAAGCTACTTAGCAGTAGCAATCTTACATAAGATAAATGATTAGAATTATTTTAAGTATCTATAATGTAAGTTCTCAAACATTCTTTTCAAATGGAAGGAAAAGTAGAAGACAAAACCTCTAATTAATCTACAAGTGTGATTGAAGGAGACATCTTATTGCACCTTCAGTTCAGTTCAGTCACACAGTCATGTCCACCTCTTTGTGGACCCCATGGACAGCAGTATGCCAGGCTTACCTGTCCATCACCAACTCCCGGAGTTTACTCAAACTCATGTCCATCGAGTCGATGATGCCATCCAACCATCTCATCCTCTGTTGTCTCCTTCTCCTCCTGCCTTCAATCTTTCCCAGCATCAGGGTCTTTTCCAGAGTCATTTCTTTGCATCGGGTGGCCAAAGTATGGAAGTTTCAGCTTCATCATTAGTCCTTCCAATGAATATTCAAAACTGATCATCCTTTAGGGTTAATTAGTTTGATTTCCTTGCACTCTAAGTGACTCGGAAGAGTCTTCTCAGACTCTTCTCTCAGAAGAGAGAAAAGCTCTATAAAGAGCTTTCTTTATAGTCCAACTCTCACATCCATTCATGACTACTAGAAAAACCATAGCCTTGACTAGATGGACCTATGTTGGCAAAGTAATGTCTCTGCTTTTTAATATGTTCTCTAGGTTGGTCACAGCTTTCCTTCCAAGGAGCAAGTGTCTTTTGATTTCATGGCTGCAGTCACCATCTGCAGTGATTTTGGAGTCCAGGAAAATAAAATCTGTCACTGCTTCCATTGTTTCCCCACCTACTTGCCATGAAGTGATGGGACCTGATGCCATAATCTTAATTTTCTGAATGTTGAGTTTTAAGACAACTTTTTCACTCTCCTCTTTCACTTTCATCAAGAGGCTCTTTAGTTCTCTTCGTTTTCTGCCATAAGGCGCCTAGTATATCACGTAATTATTTTTTGCTTTGCCTTTTTAAAAAATTTATTGTGTGTGTGTGTTAGTTGCTCAGTTGTGTCCAAATCTTTGTGACCTCATAGACTGTAGCCTGACAGGCTCCTCTGTCCATGGAGTTCTCTAAGCCAGAATACTGAAGTGGGTTGCCATTCCCTTCTCCAGGGGATCTTCCTGAGCCAGGGATCGAACCCAGGTCTCCCACATTGCAGGCAGAAATTTTACCGTCTGAGCCACCAGGAAAGCCCTATTTTAAGTTTATTGCCTCATTATAAAGATTTAAATAGAACATAAAAATATTTCTATGGTTAAATAATAAGAGAAATGCCTGATGCTCTTTGTCACCAGAATCCTTGGAGAATTTTTTGAGAGTTTGCTATTCAATTTTAAAAAAGAAAGGGAGCTCCCAGACCAGAGCCCTGCTCTCAGTTTTCTGTATCCAGTTAGTATCATGAGTCTATCTTCCCTCAAGGTGAAGGGAACAGTCCCCAAGTCTGTATCTCCCAGCACAAGCTTGCTGTACAAAGTTTAAAATACACTTTTGTTCCATAAACCTCATAAATATCAGTACTGATAAGGCAGAGATAAAATGTATCAGAGTATTATTCCAAAATAAAGGGGCAAGGGTCATACTCCAATTCTTGATGACTCATTTATTCTGAAATTCACTTACTTCATAACATTTGGAAACTTATATGCACAAAATTGGTCAAAGCATTCTCTTGTCTTTTTCTGTATTTGCAGTTATAACAAAATTGTTATTTCTAACATATATTTTCTCCATTTTCCTATCACTCCTAATTTTTTTTTTTCTGACTAGCTATTTATTGGTCAATTTTCTGTTTTTAAGAAGGCAAGCTTTTTGATTTATTTTACAATGTAGACATTTCCTGCCATTTTTAAATCTCAGTTAATGGTTACCTTATATTTTAATTATTTCTTTCTAATTTCTAAATAATGATGTTCCATACTTTCTTATGAGAGTAGCTTTAACCATGTCCCATAGGTTCTGTATAAAGTATATTCATGCAATTTTATTTTATGTATAGTCTCCAATTTAGTATGTACTTTCTTTTTTTATTTTTATTTTTTTTTAACTTTTCTTATATTTTAAAGAGATTTATATTTAAAATGTTCAAGTTATTGGGATTTTGCCTATGATTTTATTTTTAAATTCTAAATTTACTATACTGTAATCATGGAATGTAATCAGTATAGTACTTTTTAAAACTTGAAATATAACAGTGGTTGATTTACAATGTTGTGTTAGCTTCAAGTATATAGCACAGTGATTCATTTATATATATGTATATAACAGTCATGTGTATATATATGCATGTATATATATATATATATACTTTTTCAGGTACTTTTATATTATAGGCTATTAAAAAATATTGAATATAGTTCCTTGTCCCATATAGTAGGTTTTTCTTGGTTATCTATTTTATGTACAGTAATATGTACATGTTAATCTCAACCTCCTAATTTATCCATTTTTATTGTGGTTTTTTTCTATGGTCTGATATTTGTATATAGTCAACGGGCACTTGAAAACTGCCCCAAAATAAGTAATTTCAAGTACACAATTAACCCTTTTGCTAATGGTTTTAAGCAGATTCTGATAGTTATACTTATTTTTCATCTGTTTGGCTTCCTAGGCTGTGAAGTGTGTTCGCACATTTTCTTATGATTCTGATGAATTTTTGCCTTAGACATTTTTATGCTCTGTCATTTGGCACATTTCTATTACAGTTGTTTTTATTGTGAGTTATACCCTTATCATTACAAAGTTGGTCTTTTATAAATCATTTTAGAATTTGGATCTGGCTTTTTCTCCCCTCTTCCTCTTCTTTTTCCTCTTCTACTGCCTTAGGTCTTTGTGATTTCTTTTACTCCCCACCTATCTGAGATATTCTATTAGTCTGGTGTCTTATCACTGCATAAAAATGAATTATATTGTGCCATCCAGCAAGATGCTGTTTTTTTACATGTAAATGCATTCCATTTATATTTTAGTATAACAGATGTTTTGTCTTAAGTTTATTATTTTATGTAATGATTTTTGTTGTTATAGTTTTTAAACCTCTCTTCCTCACTAACTTTTTAAGTATATACTAAGGATTTATTCCTGGACAGATTTTGGCACCTAGAGGAGTAGAAATAAAAGAACTTGCTCAATGTCATTTTTGTTGAATGAATAATAAAAATTAATAGAATGCAATTCACTGATTTAAATACCTTCAAGTATATAACCTTACTCTAAATAAACTTACATCTTTTTCCCAACACTCTTATTTGAAGAAAATTAGTAGCCTTACTTTTTTTTTCCACCTCCTCTTCCTAGCAGTCTTTGATACTTGGTTAGGTATGTTATTTTTAAAATATCAAAGTTTCCATTTAGCTCTATACTCATATTTCACACCACAGAGTCCTCATTCTCACATTCTTTATTTGATTCCCGGCTAGATAGTTTCATTAAGTAGTTATTTTCAAAAATGTTTCCATATTCTTTTAGGTTCTTGCAAGATTTGAGCATCTTTCTGTTGCTTTTATGCATAGATCATAATTGAACTGGTTATAACATTTTGGGGCCGACTTTTTAAATTAAGTTGTTTTCTCAGTGTGCTATAAGCATTCAAATTTATTGTCTTTGGAAATTTAATGTGTCTGTGAACACTTTTGACCATAACTTTTATAGATTATTTAATACTTCTAGTTGTTTTCTCATAGGATGAATTTTTTTTTATCTTTGCAGTTAAATAAAGTTATTAAAATATATCTAAGTGTTGATTGTTTTAATAAAATGCTCCCCCCCAAAAAAATTTCATGTGGTATTCAGATATACCATATTCTATATTCTTTCTTTTCTTTAAGTTTTCTTCTATTACAGCTTTGACTGTTATTTTTGTTCCACGTGCTTTGCTGTTTTCTTTAGAGTATGTATATGTGGGATATTCTTCAATTTTCTCCAGTATCTATAATGTTCATTTTTATTCTTTTTTCTCTCTGTTTTTTTATATTCTGTCTTATATAATTTTTTGCAAGCCTGGACTGCATGACACTGTTTCAGTAGTATTTATCTTGCATCTTTATGTTTCATTTTGCAATTTTAATTTATGAAGTGGTTTTATTGTTTGACTCATTTTCCCTTCTGAGCTCTGTAGCTTATATATTGTATTCTTCTAGTGTGTTATCATTGTTTTTTCTTGCTCTTACATCACATTTAAGACTTCTTAGTAATGATTTTCTCCTCAAATATATGAGAATAAAGACCTGTGTTTGTCTGAATTTCTTATTTGCTATAATTATTCTTTTTTCTTTTATACATTCCTTTGCCTGCACAGGTTTTGTATTATTTTCCTTCTTTTGATATATGTATACAGGGTAACCTGTGAGGTTCTTTATGAGCGTCAGTTCTGTGTGAAAGAGTTGTTCTATCCAGGCCTACTGACTGAAAAATAACGTGAGATGAACAGGAAAAATGGAGTCAGTTGACCAGCAGCTATGCACACCTGGATGTGTGTTCATCCAGCAATTTATACTTACTTGTTCCCTCTCTAAGAACTTTCTCAAAACCCAGATTTAAGAAAAACTAAAAATACCATATATTTAAAATTCATCTTTATAAAATGTTTACCTGTGTTATTTGTTACTTTGTCAATCAACATGTTTCAAAGACTTTTCATGTACATGGTTCCATAGACTCTATTTCATATTTAAGAGTATCCACAATTTTGTGAAAATGGAAAGTAACACACATCAAGAGACCCATGAGACTTGGGTTCCACATATTGAATTGTCTAAGATTTTTTTTCCGTTTGAAAAAATTATTTAAATTCTTTATATTTCTGATTGATGAGAAGTTTAGGTAAGATAATCATTGAAAGTGAAATTGTAGTCACTCAGTTGTGTCCGACTCTTTGCAATCCCATGGACTATAGTCCACCAGGCTTCTCTGTCCATGGAATTCACTAGGCAAGAATATTGGAGTGGATTGCCATACCTTTCTCATTAATTGCTTATAAATTGAAATCTCTTGATATTGGAAAATAGAGCAGTGATATATTAATAGAAAGCTACTGAAGTTTTTGCAAATGATTTTTATTCAACCTGTTCATGGGGATTCTCCAGGCAGGAATGCTGGAGTTGGTTGCCATGCCTTCCTTCAAGGGATCTTCCCAACCCAGGGATTGAACCCAGGACCCCAATACTGCGGGTGGATTGTTTACTGTCTAGGCCACTAGGGAAGCCCAAGCACATCTACAAAATAGATTTAAAATCCATGGAACTTTTATTTATACATTTAAACAATTCTAAGCTCAGAAAATATGTAGGCATGCTTTCCTCACTGCTGGCCACGTTCATGTGTCTTGGAAATATCACATCATAAAAATCTATTCTTACATTAGAGTAAGAAAACTTTGTTAAAGCTTGGACTTATCTCTCTATTTTCCCCACAGAGATTAATCTTTTTGCATTTTCAAATCAAAGTAAGTCAACAATAGAAATTTTTATTATAATCAGATCTTCCTTTTCTATACAAATATTGACATCAAAATTCAGAGAAAAGTTACATGCTGCCAAACAGTAAGTTTTGCTGTTGAAAAAATAAACCATAGCTTGGAATTATTTGCCTTACTCTGTAACTGTCTGTGTATTACATTATGAAATGACTTACAGTGTCTTTTATGTGGGGTTGAAAAAAATACAGATACTTAAAACCCCACAAAAAGACAACTAATAAAAGACCTACATTTTCTTTACATTGAAAGCTATCAGAGAAAGAAATTACAAAAAAAAAAAAACAAAACCCTAATTTGATGATAAAGAAGGAAAAGAAAAAGAAAAGAGATTCTAATGGGTCACTTTCTCATACACAAGCATTTAGTCTACAGTAATCTTCCAGGACTGTCAGATTTGATTGAAAGATAATGCAAGATTTTTTCTTGCTACAATTTATAGCATGTATCCATTAGGAATAATTATGGTTGCATGATTTTGCTAGCTGTTATCTCTACAAGTGTTACTAATGGTTTTATCAATTACTCCCTGTCCAATAACGGCATGGTTGTAACCTAATTTAAAGACACTCTATCACCAGGCTGATTTGTGTAGTAGTAAATGACAGCATTTGAGACACCAGCCAAATGACTCACTTCAGTGACTTAGTTAGTCTCTAATAATTAACAATTAGTAGGCACCTAGAGAAAGCTCAAGAGACTGGAGTTCCCACATTTCTCTTTCTTATCTAAATGTAAGAAGTTAGTGAGACTTCAGTGATTCTTATTAATAAAAGTGAAGACCTCTATGGGTTTGAAGAACATGTGTATATAAGAGACAGCTGTTAATAATTCCTATTTAAAATAAAATTAATCAGGAGTGATGTGTGTTCAGAAGGCTGTGTCTTACCATATTCAAACTGGTAAATACATTAAGACCCACAAGTAGAAAAATCACTATTTTTTTCCATGCATGTTAGTGCTTCAGTTCAGAAGTAAAGTCAGTGTGCTAAAAGGGGAATAGTGTTGGCAAATTTGTGCTATTTCTTTAACTTTAAAGGGAAAAATGCTGGATGTGCAAAAAGAAGCAGTTCATTACAGATCATTAGTGAGAACTTTATATACAGCTGAAGGCTCAGAAAGGTACTGCCTGCTTAGAACTAGCTGGGAAGAAATTTGAAATCCCCCTCTTTTTTTTAATGAATGTAAAAGATGATTTTTTTTTCCTCTAAAGATGTTGTCTCTAAGGATTTTTTCAAAGAAATCGGCCCATTTTGAAAGTCTAAATAACAGCCTGAATTTCCAGCTTTAAGTGGCCTACATTTTCTGAAAGTAGCTCGATTTCTCAGGGTGAAAGTTGGTGAAAGTGAACAGGATGCGTAGAGGACTAGGATTCTTGCTCTGCGTTGCTCTTCTGTGGAGTGTATTAGCATACTTTGGATCCAGCTGATGAGACCAAGTTTCTTTGGGATAATTCATCAATCAGGTGACTGTGTCAGACCTTAGTAAGCCCTTCAGGTAAACCATGAATTTAAGATAATCCATTTACAAGAAGAGTAGATCAGATAGAATGATGAAGAATTTCCTTCAACACTATTATGTCATTGCCAGAGATACCAGAAGATCCCAACCAGTAGAGAAAAGGGGTACTGTGCTTGATTATTGCATTATCCTCAGTAGTCTCTGTGAGGAAAAGGAGAGCAGGGCCAACTACAAAAATATTATAGCCTTGAAAGACATAGAAAGTTGTGGAAAGTCATCTTTAAATACATCTTCACACTTTCAAGCAAATCTTGTTTGAAAGTCACAGTTCATCACAACCATAACTAGTAAACAGACGCTCCTAGATAAATTCTGATGGGCATTTGCAACCCCAGTTCCTTTGACTTGCCCCACAAATGTGCTAAAGGAGTCAAACGTGTGAATGAGCTAAAAGCTCAGGTCCCCAGCCACTCCCTGCTACAGAGTATCATTTCTTGCCCATGTGTTTCTGTCACCGTTTTGTGCTCATCACAAAAGAAATCAGTGCAAAGGAAGAAAATAAGTCACTCAGGATCTGATCATCTCCTGAACAAGATCACAATGGCCAATTTGCAGAAATGGGTTCCTCTAATTTTCCCTTGTGGTGGTGATGAGATTATGAAATAGTCATAATAGCCCAAGAACTGCCCTCTCTGGAAGCTGCTAAGAAAACTCCAACCATAATAGAGGGACAAGGACTCGTGGTGTTTCTTACAATGGAGTTGAAGCTCCACCCCTCCTCATTCAGCTGTATTTGCATATTCTTTTGAAAACCACACATTGAGTATCTATAGCCCCAGCTGATGTCATCGGGCACAGCATGCAGCCACTAGAAGTGGGACAATTATAATTTTTGTAGCTGATTAATCATCATGAAAAAGTAACAGTCAATTGACTCAATCATACATCCATGGTGATTAATCACACTTCACTTGTGTTTTTTTCCCCCAAGTATTTTACTGACAGTGCAGATGTTGGTTGATTTTCTCCTTTAGCCTTTTACTTGGTCACAGATGTTAAGTAATCACCTTGTCCTGATACTTGACTTATCCATAATCTTCAGCATTACAAGCCCTTAAGAGAAAATGTGCTCTTTTCTTAGAAATCAAATGGTAACATAGTTATTACCTTTAAAAAAAAGTTAATCAATATATGAAATAGCCATAATTGTACTCTGTAATCACAGATGCTTTTTTTTTAATAATCATGCTACTCCCCCATTTGTTCCCCAACGGCATGATTACTAATAAAACATTAGGAAAAAGAGCTGTTTTTCTTCCCTCCTCCTGGAATGTTAATGGCACGATTCTATTTAGATTTAATCTAAACCTAGATGTTCCAATCCAGATTCATAAAAGGACTTTTTACTCTGGAAGCAGACAAAATTTACTGTTGAAGACAGAGCAGACGTGCTGTCACCTGAGCATAACGCTATGTGAGACATCTCAGTTACTGGCCCATAAGAGATGCTGCAATGATTCACTAGGACAGTATTCGTAAAATTGCCACACACATGTGCACCCATGGGTGATTCATGTCAGCGTATGGCAAAACCCACCACAGTATTGTAAAGTATTTAGACTCCAATTAAAATAAATAAATAAATTTAAAAATAAAATAAAATTGCCACATACGAATTGTTGATATTAAAAGAGCAATTACAAATGCACCAGTCTGTTGGTAAAAGAGCAATATTCAAGGAATATTCTAAATGATTATGAGTCAATTATATCACTTTTAGGGACAAGTGACAGCATACTTTGTATTCAAGTCAACAGAAATGCTTCACTCCAGGCTCTCTCTTTAGTATTGGGATTAGTGGGGCAGGTATGTCAAAGATACAATGCTGTCAAGCCCTAAGACTTGCCTAATTTCTAAAATATTGTAAAGTAATTAACCTCCAATTAAAATAAATAAAGTTATATTTTGAAAAATAAGTAAATAAATAAAATTGAATGCTGATCCTAAGGGACAAGCAAGGTGGCACCACAAAGTGAAGCCCCCCCTCCCCGCCCTGCCCCACTCCTCGGACCGACTTCCATGATTTCAGCCTCGCTCATCTTAGAAGAAGGTAACATCTCCCAGTATTGACCTTCAGGTCATCTTTGAGATCATATCCTATGTGGAAAATTGCATTCATGCCAAGATAATACAACAGCATTGAGTGCTATCCTGGGTGACTGTCTTGATACTGTTAATAAAGAGCCTTGAGTTGGATATAATTGTTAATAAACTAATTCTAAAAATCCACTCAAATGTCATTTATAATCAGGATTTTCTGCTGGGCTAGGATCCCTGGGGAAAACTTTGAAGCTGTGAATCTTATATGCAATGGCAAGGATGAACATACAAAGGTACAGGTCCACCCTCACTTTATAGCTTAGTTGTTTAAAATGACCACATATGATGAAGCTCAGAAACACTTGCAGCTGTGAGAATCAGAAAAGGAAGAGAGGGATGGAGATAAGAACCAGCAGGAAACTCTCCAACTAACTCCAGTCCTCTGGATGTGTCGGAGGAGAGGTGAAAAGATGTTATTACTAGTAATTTATAACAGGAACATCAAGGCAGAGAAGATAATATAAAAGCATTTCAGTGAGAAGATACTCATGACATGGAACTATTTAAAACAATTAATCAAAAAAGCTTAATTATTCAATTAGATGGATAAATGAATCTTCTTAAAGTGGATATGCAAAAAAGAGAGTGATGATGAAATCTTTTAAAGGGAAATGAGTATAACAAATCAGCTAAATACGATTGCTAAAAAATTCTGAATAATAAGTCAGTGATTATATTTTAATTGGGCTTTAGCTTTGTAATAATTGAGGACACTCATTATCTTGTTTTATTGTATTTATGATTTTAATATTCATACCATTTCTTACTATCTCTGTATACTTTCTGCCAGTGCTTGTTGCACTTCCTGGCTGATTAGTGCCTGGGTCAGTGTGAAGTGAATACAGATGTCTCAATCATGATCGGCAGGAGCGATGGCTGATTTTCAGTGTTTGAAGGTCTCCTATAAAGTCGTCTTTTGTGCAATTGTCAGGGTGATTTTTTCTGTTATTTTTTTTTCTTCTCTCTCAACATGCGTAGCTCTGTTGGTAAGAGTCATCTAACAAGAACCTGTTTTTCACTCTGAAGAGAAACAAGGGACTTCATTTTGGGGTATGATCAGTGTTTCTAAAATGATAACCCATGTACATTTATCCTGTCCCAGGGAAAATAATAATTTTATGCAAAAGGTAACATCTAACTAAAAATTCAAACTCTGTATCTGAGGGTGAAAACAGGGCAAAGCAGAGCTCTCATGCTTGTAACTTCCAGACGGTCGGATAAGCTACTCTTTGTTCCCAAAGAAGGGCAGTTGAGCCAAAGATTATTTCCAAGTTTTTGTCAATCACTTTGCCCTGTAAAAGGTGTACACATGGCTGATTGCTTACACACTCAAAATCAGCCAAAAGGTGCAGTCAAAATGAGTCCGCAACTGTCAGCAGCCTTAGATGTAGAGAGAGCTCTAAATGCGCCTTTGAGAAGCAAAGAGAGAAACTATTCAATGCTTGTGCATGGAACTTTTGTCAACCCAAGTGACATTTGTGAGTATTTAATCCATTTTTAAAATCTTTCAAATGAATCAGTGGCAATAATTGTATATAGGATTTTATTCAGATCCACAGAGTGAGTGCTGGTTATATTAAGATTAGTATGTATTATAATGAATAAAAGGTATGGACTGTATTTTTCCCCATTGCCAGATAAATGCACAGTTTTCAGCCAATCTTTTGCTTAATAAAGGAATTTAAATAATGGAAGAAATAATGAATGAATGAATGAATTAGAAGTAAAACACATACACACATCTGATGGCCTATGAGATCCTAAGTACTCTAGTCTGCCTTATCATATCTCTAAACACAAAAATGAAAATTGGTATTTGAAAACTTGGATAGAACTCTTTACTGACAGATATATTTTTAAAAAGAAAGGTCTCCTTTTATTATCAATTCACAGTGTATCTTTTCTAAGTAGCAGATCTTGGGCAAGTGTTCATATTTAAATAGGCTTTCACAACTTCAGCATTATTTACCTTTTGTTGTTGTTGTTGTTTAGCTAAGTTGTGTCCAACTCCTTATGACCTCATGGACTGCAGCCCAATTAGCTCCTCTGTCCATGGGATTTCCCAGGTAAGACTACTGGAGTGCGTTCCCATTTGTTTCTCCCGGAGATCTTTGCAACACAGGGATCAAACCCACATTTGTTGTATTGGAAGGCAGATTCTTTACCACTCCACAACTTGGGAAGCCCTATTTACCTTACTATTTACACTTTCAGTTCCATCACTCAGTCATGTCCAGTTCTTTGTGACCCCATGGACTGCAGCATGCCAGGCTTCTCTGTCCTTCACCAACTTTCAGAGCTTGCTCAAACTCAAGACCAATGAGTCGGTGATACCATCCAACCATCTCATCCTCTGCCGTCCCCTTCTCCCTCTGCCTTCTATTTTCCCAAGCATCGGGGTCTTTTCCAAAGAGTGGCATCTTTGCATCAGGTGGCCAAAGTATTAGAGCTTCAGCTTCAGCATCAGTCCTTCCAATGAATATTCATGGTTGATTTCCTTTAGGATCAACTAGTTCGATCTCCTTCCTATCCAAGGGACTCTCAGAGTCTTCTCCAACACCACAGCTCAGAGACATCAATTCTTTTGTGCTCAGCCTTCCTTATGGTCCAACTTCACATCTGTACATGACTACTGGAAAAACTATAGCATTGACTATACAGACCTTTGTCAGCAAAGTAATGTCTCTGATTTTTAATATTCTAAGTTTGTCACGGCTTTTCTTCCATGGAACAGTTGTCTTTTAATTTCATGGCTGCAGGCACCATCTGCAATGATTTTGGAGCCCAAGAATATGAAGTCTATCACTCTTTTCACTGTATCCCCATTTATTTGCCATGAAGTGATGGGACCAGATGCCATGGTCTTAGTTTTTTGAATGTTGAGTTTTAAGCCAGTTTTTTTTTTTTTCACTCTCCTCTTTCACTTTTATCAAGAGGCTCTTTAGTTCCTCTTCACTTTCTGCCGTAAGGGTGGTGTCATCTGCAAATCTCAGGTTGTTGATATTTCTTCCAGCAATCTTGATTCCAGCTTGTGCTTCATCCAGCCCCACATTTTGAATAATATGCTATGCATAGAATTTAAATAAACAGGGTGACAACATATAGCCTTGACACACTCCTTTCCCAATTTTGAACCAGTCTGTTGTTCCACATCCAGTTCTAACTGTTGCTTCTAGACCAGCATATATGTTTCTCAGGAGGCAGGTAAGGTGGTCTGGTATTCCCATTTCTTTAAGAATTTCCCACAGTTTGTTATGATCCACACAGTCAAAGTCTTTAGTATAGCCAGTAAGACAGAAATATATGTTTTTCTTGAATTCTCTTGCTTTTTCTATGATCCAACAGATGTTGGCAATTTGATCTCTGCTTCCTCTGCCTTTTCTAAATCCAGCTTAAACATTTGGAATTTTTTGGTTCACGTACTGTTGAAGCCTTGCTTAGAGACTTTAGAGCATTATTTTGTTAGTGTATGAAATGAGTGCAATTTTGCAGTAGTTTGAACATATTTTGGCACTGCTTTTCTTTGGTATTAAAATGAAAACAGATATTTTCCAGTCCTGTGGCCAGTGCTGAGTTTTCCAAATTTGCTGGCATATTGAGTGCAGCACTTTCACACCATTATCTTTTAGAATTTGAAATAGCTCAGCTGGAATTATATCTCCTCCACTAACTTTGTTGGTAGTGATATTCCTAAGGCCCACTTGATTTCATATTCCAAGATGTCTGGCTCTAGGTGAGTGATCACACCATTGAGGTTATCCAGGTCATTAAAATGTTTTTTGTATAGTTCTTCTGTATATACTTGTCACCTCTTAATATTTTCTGCTTCTCTTATGTCCATACCATTTCTGTCCTTAACTGAGCCCATCTTTGCATGAAATGTTCTCTTGGTATCTCCAATTTTCTTTAAGTGATCTCTAGTCTTTCCCAATCTATTGTTTTCCTCTATTTCTTTGCATGGAGCTGTATAATTCTTTGTTGTGAGAGGCTCTCCTCTGCATCTTTGGATCCACCCACTAGATTCCTGTAGCACTATCCACCTTAGTGGTGACAATCAAAAGTATACAAACATTCCCAAATGCCCCTTGAGGGTCAAAATCACCTCCTCATTTGAGAACAATTGCTTTAAAGCTTTAGCTGACAGTAAGACATTCTTAAAGCAAAGATAGTAATGGACACTTAGAAAAGCAGATCCTTGATCACATATGCTGAAAGTATTGGATCATTTTCAGCTCAGTTTTCTGAGTTTAATCAATATTACCATGCAGAGTATTTTAAAATTTTCCCAGGGATGAAAAGAAATAACACAAGAAGTGGGATGTTTTAATTTGAAAAGAATTGGTAAATTTACTAGAATATAATAATACTGAAATGATAATAACAACAATGATAATAACAGTGACATTCATTTATGAAATGCAGTGCTAGGCAGCCTTATATCATCTAGTCATTGAGGTTAATTTTACCATAAACAGTTTCTTGAGGTAATAAGCCAGGATTACTCTTCTTAATCAAGTTTATTCCCTGCTTGGTGACTAGAAGCTGTGTAACAAATGAATTGCCACCATCTTTCAATGCCATCTGTAACTGGGCTTTTGGATCAGCACCAGTTGTTTAGTAGAGTACAATAACTTAAGCATTTCCATTTTGAAGGTGTGAAGATCAAGTTATTTAACCTGAAATTTGGGCTTCCCTAGTGACTTGGATGGTAAAGAATCTGCCTGCAATGCAAGAGACCTGAGTTCAGCCCCTGGGTTGGAAAGATCCTCTGGAGAAGGGAATGGCTAAGCACTCCAGTATTCTTGCCTGGAGAACTCCATGGACAGAGGAGCCTGGTGAACTACAGTCGGTGGGATCACAAAGTGTTGGATACCACTGAGCAACTAACACTTTCACTCTTCATACACAAGTTAATCACTGATTGGGGGAGGGCCACCATAGATAGGTCTTCTACTTTACCAATGTTGGATCAAATTTTTTTCCTGGGGGGAAAGAGACAATAGCACAGCCAGTACTGGCCTCATGTGGTTGTCCTCTCCACGTCCCATGCATATTCTTTGCAGAACTGATGGCTCCTCCAACTATTTTCATTTTACTTAATCTGGTTTAAGCAAGTTTGAGAGGCACCCCATTTTCCTCCTTAACTTCTGCGTTGATAGGATTTATCTTCAATCTAGCTGAATATTCTTAAAATTCTTTAGCTTTTCATATGTTGTAAGTTTCTGTCTTAGGCTATCTTCTTATGCTTTATAATTGCTAAATTACAGCCAGCAGTACCCATTTAGTCCTTATCGCTATCTCCTTCTCAGGACATGACTTCCCTTGGAGCCTCTGCTCCTAGGCCCCGTGTCCCTTGAGTGTTTGAGTCACATGATCACCAAGGATGAACTCCAGGCATTTCAAAAGTCATTCTTCCCTCTGATGGCTCTAACCATGCTAGACAGCTATTGTCCGTTCTGTTCTTATAGTCACAGTTAGTGACAATAGGCTTTTTCCATGTGGTCTTCGCCATTGACCATGTGATATGAGACTTCTAAGACCTCATATCTTTATGCCCCATAATTCTGATTGAGAATGAAGTTTCTGAGTAGAGTATTTTGGTAACATCAACACCCAAGAAGTAGAGGAGATGAGTCCTCAGGGATGAAGGACCTGTTCTCTTGATTCTTTTGAAAATTACCTGTTCTACTTCAATTATAGGAAAATAAATTAATTAATTAATAAAATAGAAGAGAGGAATTTCTAAGCAGGAAGTGCAAACTGTTCCAAACATAGGAAATGCCCTTTTTTAAATTATTGATTTTTTAATTGAATAATTGCTTTATAGTATTGTGTTGGTTTCTGCCAAACATCAACATGAATTAGCCATAGGTCTACCTATGTCCCCTCCCTCCTGAACATCCTTCCCTCCTCCCTCCACACCCCACCCCTCTAGGTTGTTACAGAGCCCAGGCTTGAGTTCCCTGAGTCATACAGCAAATTCCCATTGGCTATCTATTTTACCTATGGTAATGTATATTTCCATGTTACTCTCTCCATACATCCCCCCTCTCCTTTCCCCTATCCCAACTCCAATTCTATAAATCTGTTCTCTATGTCTGTGTCTCTACTGCTGCCTGAAAATAGGTTAACCATCTAGATTTCATATACATGCATTAGTATTCGATATTTGTTTTTCTCTTTCTGACTTCCTTCACTCTGTATAATAGGCTCTAGATTCATCTACCTCATTAGGATTGATTCAAATGTGCTCCTTTTATGGCTGAATAGTATTCCACTATATACATGTACTACAACATCTTTATCCATTGATCTATTGATGGGTATCTAGATTGCTTCCATATCCTAGCTATTGTAAATAGTGCTGCAATGAACATTGGGATTGATGTGTCTTTTTGAGTTTTGGTTTCCTCAGGCTATATGCCTACCAGTGGGATTGCTGGGTCATATGATGATTTTATTCCTAGTTTTTTAAAAGAGTCTCCATACCATCTTCCATAGTGGCTGAATCAATTTACATTCCCACCAACAGTACACGAGGGTTCCCTTTCTTCCACACCCTATCCAGCATTTACTATTTGCAGATATTTTGATGGGCATTCTGAACTGAGGTGGTATCTCATTATAGTTTGGATTTGCATTTCTCTAATAATGAGCAATGCTGAGCATCTTTTTATGTTTTTATTAAGCATCCGTATGTCTTCTTTGGAGAAATGTCTATTTAGGTCTTTTGCCCATTTTTTGATTAGGTTGTTTGTTTTTCTGGAATTGTTTTGTATGAGCTGCTTGTATATTTTTTAAATTAATCTTTTGTCAGTTGTTTCATTTGCTCTTATTTTCTCCCGTTCTGAGTGTTGTCTTTTCACTTTGTTTATAGTTTCCTTTGCTGTGCAAAAGCTTTTAAGTTTAACTAGGTCCCACTTGTTTATTTTTGTTTTTATTTCCATTACTCTAAGGAGGTGGGTCATAGAGGGTCTTGCTGTGATTTATGTCATAGTTTTCTGCCTATGTATCCCTCTAAGAGTTTTATAGTGAAACCCCTTTTTTATTTGTCTAAAACCTTGTAATTATTTGTGTTATACTGATTGCTTCTTTAGTATAAAGTATTTTTTCTTATCTAAGAATATTACTTGAATTATGTATTAATTACTTAAATCAAATGTTAACATTTTCCCCATATACAAGAGAAGTAGCCAATCTATTCCCAAACTTCCATAAAGACTTTCCTGACATTCCATTCTGAAGCCAGTTTCATAATTATATGCCAATCATTTTGATGAGTAATTTCATTATTTCTTCTTAGGAGATTATGTATATCAACATGTAAATGCAGATGACGCACTTCAAAGATACAAAAATAAAAGTGAGCCATTTTTTTAAGGTGTTTATTATTCTTTTCTGTGATTAAATTCAGAGTAAAACTAAATGACATGAACTTACACACAGCAGAATTACAAGAAAAAAATTAAAAAGAAGAAATGCTCACAAAGTCAACCATCACATTAAAATTCCTTTTCTCTGGGTGAGCTGAAATACCATGAAAAAAAAAAAAATCCACCTGCCATTCAGTTTAATTTCTTGNTAGTAATAATGTCATTATTGTTGTCGCTTTTGTTTTAAATATTTTCAACAACTGCCTTATGAGTTTTTTAACCAAAAAAATTTAACATTGATGAAATACATTGATGCTCTTAAAATTATTGTATCTACCATAATTTTTATATTTAGAATAGCTTTCTGAAAGCGTAATCTCCGAAATGGGGGCTTCCCAGGTGGTGCTAGCAGTAAAGAAGTCGCCTGCCAATGCAGGAGATGTAAGAGACATGAGTTTGATCCTTGGGTTGGGAAGATCCCTTGGAGGATGAAATGGCAACTCACAACGGTATTCTTGCCTGGAAAATCCCATGGACAGAGGAGACTGGTGGGCTATAGTCCATAGGGTCGGAAAAAGTCAGATACGACTGAAGCAACTTAACACACACACAGAGACACACACACACACATGCACTGAATTTCCAATGAGGAAATAGAGACAGACACACAAACATACATTGAATTTCCAATGAGGAAATAGAGAGTACAGCATTTACTGAACATACTTGACGATGGGCTGCTTTGCTTATAGAGAGTTCCATGGGGCTAATGCTCCTCAGCACACACTGTAGGGGACCCTATGGAGAAATTATTTGCCTGTTTCAAGATCATTTTTCAAAAGCTAAACCATACTTTCTTTTAGTTTTAAAAGCTTCACTTTTCATTTATTTTAACTATTCTTTCCTATAAAGTCTTTAATTATACATACATTGAAGGTGGGACTTTATTTTTTAACCCAATAATCAGTTCTCTCAATAACTTTTGTTTAAAAACCTACATCTTTTAAAATTTTTATGTATATTATTGGTGTGTTGAGGTACTATTCTATTAATCTGACTATAATTTTATGATCCAGACCATAGATTGTTTTAACATTGCGATATATTTAAGCATCTCTTTAACTATATTTGACTATGTGATTTGTTTTCCCCAGAATATTCATAGATATCTTTACCTATTTGTTCTTCGAAATAAACTTTAAAATTATTTTTATCATGATCCCAAATAACATTTTATTAATCTTATAATTAATTTGGAAACAATTTGCTTGTTTTACAAAATCCAGTGCTCCATTATGGAAATGCAGTGTCTGTTCCTATTAAATTGAAGTTTTCATTTATATTACTTAGAAAAGTATTTTAATACTTCTCATACAGATTATGTACATTTCTTAATAAGATATTACTATTGTGTGAATGGTACCTTTCTTCATTATGTACTCTGGTTATTTCTGCTGTACAGAAAAACTATCAACTTTTGCCATTTAATTTGTATCCAATCACTGTAATGAACTTTAATATTAAATCTCAGCGTTTTGTCGATGATTCCCTTGAGTTTTCTATTTAAAGAGTCATATTAGCTGCAAATAATAACAAAAACTTGTCCTTTCTCATCTCAGTATTATTATTATTTTTGCCTTGGCAAGGAAGTCTATGCAAGAATTCTTGTTTTTAATTAAATATAATTTTGAATCTTTTAAAAATATAATATAATGATTATTTTGTTCATAATACTGTAGGATTTTATTTTTTTAATTAGAAATGAATGTTGAATGGTACTGAAGAAATTTTAACCAACAATTAACAAAAAAATAAATCCAATGAAATTTCTTCTTACATAGATTTGTCTGTCCACACATGTGTATATATAGCACAAATTACCATATTTATATATGTTTGAATATGTCATATATACAACTACATACAAAGATGTATGTCTAATGTTACTAAAAAGACTGGCTTTTCTGTGCTAAATTCTCTCTGGTTGTAAAATAAAGAAGCTTTGTACAGGCTGTGTCTTAGTGCCTAATGCTGAGACTGCCACACAATTTTCTTATGTGGCTTCAGATTTTTGTGATAAATTATTTTTATATTTTCCTTGGGCCTTGGGATAATGTCCTCTTTACTTTTTTTTGGTCATTGATATTAGGCCTTGTGTCACTGTTTTTGTTTTTTCCTCTTTGCCATTCTTAAATCAGAGTCTTGCAGTTATCAGTGTTGGCCATCAGACAAGGTATCAATTTTCTTTGACGCTGATCCAGCAGGTGCTAACTGAATCACCTTTTCATATCTGTGTAGATGGAAAGGTATTTAACACCTATAATTGTCAGCATATATCTGTGTCCAGTATAAGTTTATCTGGTTCAGTTCTTCTGGACTGAAATGGAACAAATTTTCAAGTGCATTGCCTGAATCTCTGGCACTGTAGAGTTGAAGGATGGGGAATTCTATACTGCATTACTGTAGGAGTATAGACCATTTACGACTCCATACCTGCAGATTGATGTTCTCTGAGATGTAACTCCATGTGTTCAACCCTACACCACCGGGACAGTCGACTTATTAGAATTGTGTTCTGTGTATATGGATGATCAAAGATATACATGATGGAGTTGACTCTGAGACATAAGGACCAGAGAGTGACCACAGGAGCTAAGAGTGACCCTCAGCTGATAGCCAGCAAGGAAGCAGGACTTGTAACCACTAACAAAGTAGGTTTTGTCAACACTTTGGTTTGCTCCCCGAAGAACTTCAGCAGAGAAGCTGCTCTTACGCACAGTGCTGGGACTTTTGACTTGCCTAAATTGGAAGATACTTTATCTGTACTGATGAAAGCCACTAACTTTGTGGTGTTAGGTCCATATTGCTGTCTGAAAGCTTTCTTTGTCTCCTTCTGTCCCCCCTTCAGTTTTCATAGGCATTACCTCCAATAAATCTCTTGCAATTAAAAAAAAAAACTTAAGGGATATTTGGGGGAAGGGCAGTGATGAGAGTAGCCAGATACCTGAAGAAGAGACAATTTCACATCATAAGGATGATTGCCCCTATGTTCTGTTAGATACTAACCCGGATTGTCTACTCTGTTGTGCATGTAGTGAGGAAGAGATGAGATGTTTCCCTACTGTGTTTTCGGAAACAGGACACCTTTACTGTAATGAAGAAGTTGGAGACTGTTAATTATTTTTATTATAATTTTCCATCGCTTTGCTATTCAGTAGAAATCTGTCCCAACCATGCCTAACTCATGCACTATGTGCACGCTCTTCCAGTCATAATTTTGCAGGTTTCTCTGAATTTGCATTTTTTTCAGCTTTCATAGGTAATTTATTGGAAAGTTTGGAGACAATAAAGAGTGACTTTGTGGTTGCCTGTTAAGTAGAAATCTAAGACCATTCCACATCTTCAAGTGAGAAAAAAGCTCAGAGGAACAAATCAGTAGTTTTGTTCATTCTGTTCTAGAACATTTCAATCCTATTTTATAAAGAAAACAAAAGTAAAGTAAAATGCCTTTAGTCAGATGATTGGAAACTTCAATCTTGAGTTCAATGCAGTTGCTCAGGTGTGTCAGACTCTTTACAACTCCATGGACTGCAGCATGCCAGGCTTCCCTGTCCATCACCAACTCCCAGAGCTTGCTCAAACTCATGTCCATTGAGTCGGTGATGCCATCCAACCATGTCACCCTCTGTCATCTCCTTCTCCCCTTGCCTTTGATCTTTTCCAGCATCAGGGTCTTTTCAAATGCGTCAGTTCTTTGCATCAGGTGGCCAAAGTATTAGAGTTTCAACTTTAGCATCAGTCCTTCCAGTGAAAATTCAGGACTGATTTCCTTTAGGATGGATTGGTTGGATCTCCTTGCAGTCCAAGGGACTCTCAAGAGTCTTCTCCAACACTAAAATTCAAAAGCATCAATTCTAAAGCACTCAGCTTTCTTTATAGTCCAACTCTCACATCCATACATGACTACTGGCAAAACCATAGCTTTGTCTAGACAGAGCTTTGTCGACAAAATAATGTCTCTACTTTTTAATATACTGTCTAGGTCGGTGATAACTTTTCTTCCANAAAATTCAAAAGCATCAATTCTAAAGCACTCAGCTTTCTTTATAGTCCAACTCTCACATCCATACATGACTACTGGCAAAACCATAGCTTTGTCTAGACAGAGCTTTGTCGACAAAATAATGTCTCTACTTTTTAATATACTGTCTAGGTCGGTGATAACTTTTCTTCCAAGAAGCAAGTGGCTTTTAGTTTCATGGCTGAAGTCACCATCTGCAGTGATTTTTGAGTCCAAGAAAATAAAGTCTGTCACTGTTTCCATTGTTTCCCCATCTATTTGCTGTGAATTGATGGGACCAGATGCCATGCTCTTCATTTGTTGAATGTTGAGTTTTAAGCCTGATTTTTCACTCTCCTCTTTCACTATCATCAAGAGGCTCTTTAGTTCCTCTCCACTTTCTGCCATAAGGGTGGTATAATCTGTGTATCTGAGGTATTGATATTTCTTCCGGCAATCTTGATTCCAGTTTGTGCTTCATCCAGCCTGGGATTGAAATCAAACTTAATTTCACATAATGAACTACTTCAGAAAAACTGCTATGAAGCTACTTAGACCATATAGATTTCTCAAAATAGCAAACAAGACAATGAGAAAAGAACTACAGAGGTATGATTAAATATTCTTCAAAATTATTATTCTTGAGGTATAGAAGTTTTATTCTAAAGAGTAACAAAGGGTTTATAAAGTTACTGTCATACCAACGATTTATCTGAACATTTTTAACAATAGTTCCCAAGGGATTTTTTAAATTGCCAATCTTACACTAAACATATATTGCTGTGAGTTCTCTAGAGAAACAGAATCAATAGGAGAAAGAGACTCTAAGAAAGGCAGGGAGAGACAATGAGGCAGAGAGAAAGAATTCTTTCACAGATTAGATGAGGCTCCCACATCTAGAGAGATATTTGTTTTCCTTAATCTATTAATCCAAACATAAATCTCATCTAGAAACACTCTCACAGACATACTCAAAATAATGTTTAATCAAATATCTGGGCATCCTGTGGCCTAGTCAAGTTGACACATGAAATTAACCATCACAATGCTCTATTTTACAACACTATAGCTCAGGTAAGTATAATAGCTGAAGAAAATGCATTAAAAGTCATCTGACATAAAAAATAATTTGATTCTATACTATCTAATGCCACTATTATATTTAACAGACTGTCATTTATTTGCTATAAAGAAACATACGGAGTGAAATGTAATTTGGTCTCTTTCAGTTTGTGTCTACATGAATTTCTCTTTAGTATGAGGCCAATTTCTTAAAAGTTCACTGGACCTGTACTGCTTTCTCATATTTAGAACCATTGGGTCTTAATGCAAAAAACTCAAAAGATACCTGACCTGCATAACTACTGACATCTCACAAACCTTCCATACAACATTTTTATGATTTGGGAATAAATAGTATAAAGTATTATTCAGGAAAAACTCTCTTTATGTATTCTCCATATTTAAAATGTATAAATTAATGATGTGTTATCAAGACATTCTAAAAGATTTCTTAATAAAATGTACCACAGAAGAGCCTTAACACATTATAATCACATTATTCCCATTCTATAGATAAGGGACTGTAAGATTGCTGGGAGAAATATCAATAACCTCAGACATGCAGATGACACCACCCTTATGGCAGAAAGTGANTGAGAGTCCCTTGGACTGTAAGGAGATCCAACCAGTCCATCCTAAGGGAGATAGGATCTGGTGTTCATTGGAAGGACTGATGCTGAGGCTGAAACTCCAATACTTTGGCCACCTCATGTGAAGAGTTGACTCATTGGAAAAGACCCTGATGTTGGGAGGGGTTGGGGGCAAGAGGAGAAGGGCATGACAGAGGATGAGATAGCTGGATGGCATCACTGACTGGATGGATGTGAATTTGAGTGAACTCTGCAGGTTGGTGATGGACAGGGAGGCCTGGTGTGCTGTGATTCACGGGGTTGCAAAGAGTTGGACACGACTGAGGGACTGAACTGAACTGATGCTTGTTAGACATGAAATACCTTCCACAGGGTCAGAGGGCTAATAGATTATTAGCAGAGCCAGAAATGTGCTAGATGAGTAAACAAATGCAAATTCATTTTATTGTATATTTATTCTTTAAAAAGTAGTTATTAATTTAAAGATATTCTTGTATATGTATTTTAAATATATTTTTAAAAAATTAAAATAAACATCATGCATCAAAGATTTGTGCTACAGATGCTAAAACATAGTCTTACTTCTTCACTTCCAAAATGATGATTTAATTATGAGCAAAGAATATAAAAATAAACTTTAAGTTGACATTAGAGCCAAGAGAACATTTAAAGTTGAACAGGAAATTGATCATAGTTTGAAGATAGTGAACTATAGACACTGAAATTGAGTAATCAAATGTACCCACCTTCAAAGAAATAATAAGCAGTATTTCCTGTACTAGTAAATATAAAATAATTTGTACCCTACTTTATGATGCTATAATGGAAGAATCTAATAATAGTTCCACTTCCTTGTCATATTCTCTTTCACCTCAAAACTTTCCCAGAATACCTAGCAAATATCAATTTATCAGTTCATTCAAAATTACTTTCAAAGGTGAGAAGAGACAAGATCCTCTCACTCTACTCACCTTCCACTGAATTGAGACTCACTAATATGCCCTNAGAATCTAATAATAGTTCCACTTCCTTGTCATATTCTCTTTCACCTCAAAACTTTCCCAGAATACCTAGCAAATATCAATTTATCAGTTCATTCAAAATTACTTTCAAAGGTGAGAAGAGACAAGATCCTCTCACTCTACTCACCTTCCACTGAATTGAGACTCACTAATATGCCCTCCTTGGAGAAGGAAATGGCAACCTACTCCAGTGTTCTTGCCTGGAGAATCCCAGGGATGGGGGAGCCTGGCAGGCTGCTGTCTATGGGGTCGCACAGGGTCGGACACAACTGAAGCGACTTAGCAGCAGCAGCAGCAATATGCCCTCCACATTTCACAATGATGTCTAGATTTTTAAAAGTTCTTTTGCTTTACAGAGTTATCATTCATAAAAATAGACCCAAAAGATCACAAAACTGTGTGTATATTACACACGGAACTTAAGCACAACTGAGCAGAAGCCATTATTTTCTTAGTGGGCATATGGCTACAGCCATTGCAGGATTATCTCTATTTCTGACTGTCCCCTTGCATTCAAGCTGAATGATGCCACTATTTTCAAACAAAACAGTTAATCTCCTGTCCCCCTCCCTGTGTCAGTTAGAGCCAACAGTTACCAACTCCAAGCTATAGATACAGGCACTGAAATTCTTGACAACATGCTCTTCCTTCTGAACCCTTCTCATTTCTAACTGTCAAGACTCATCTTTTTGAGCAAGGGAGTTAACCCAGCACAGACAGTTTTATCATCTGTCTGGAGATGTTCGTTTTTGGTTTTGCTGCTTAGGTTTACATAGACAAAGAAAGTTTTAAAGAATACAGATGTAACATCGATGGCACACTTATCTCAGCTACACAGTAGACTGGACTTAAGAATGACTGTGAACTTCTGAAGAGTTGGGGGCTGGCCAATATGCTGATGTTACTCGCTGGTAGCTAGTTTTCTCAGCAATAAACCCTTAGGCAGGAAGTTGTCAAGGAGTATACGTGAGGTAAATGAACAAATATAACAAAACAGAAACAGTGTCATAGATACAGACCACAAACAGATGGCTGTGCCAGAGGGGAAGAAGGAAAGTAGAAGAAAGAAATAGGTAAGGGAGATTAAGAGGCACCAGGTAAAAAAGATGTGCGAAATGAGTCTGAAATGTACAGTATGGGAAATATAGTCAATAATCATGTACTGTTTTTGTATGTTGATAGATGGTAACTAAAACTAAACCTACTGTGATGACCATTTTAAAATGTGTAGAAATACTAAGTCATTGTGTTGTGTAACAGAAACTAACATTGTGTTGTACAAGCAAATAAACTCATAGAAAAAGAGATCAGATTTGTGGTTACCAGAGGCAGGGAGGGGGAACTGGATGGACGTAGTTGTAAGGTACAAACTTCTAGTCATTAGACAAGTAAGTATCAGGGATGTAATGTAAAACATGATTAATATAATTAACACTATAGTATGTTACATATGAAAATTGTTAAGGGAGTAAATCCTAAGAGTTCTCATCACAGGGGAAAATATTTTTTCTATTTATTTAATTTTGGATCTACATGATATGATCAAGGTTCACTAAACTTATTGTGGTAATAAGTTTCGTGATATATGTAAGTCAAATCATTATGCTGTACACCTGAACTTTATACAGTGCTATATGACAATTATATCTCATTAAACTTGGAAGACAAAGCAATTAAACAGAGACATGAGATTACTCTTTTCACTTAAATAGTTAGAGGCCACTGAGGGCTATTAATTGGACTAATTTCACTATTGTTGTGTCTCAGAGAACAGGGATGCCTCGGGAGAGGAAGAAAGAGAATCTGTTGGTTGGTAGAACAGTCACATACATTTATCAATTATATTCATGGTCTTTTCTGGGTGGGATTCATGGTGCCCCCAAACAATTATTAATACAATAGTTACATCAAAGGTGGCTGATTACCAGTCACCACAACAAATATAATGATAATAAAAGTGTGAAACATTGCAAGAATTACCAAAATGTGACTCAGACAAACAAAATGAGCAGATACTGTTGGGAAAATGGCACTGATAGGCTTGCTACCCATAGGATTGTCACAAACCTTCAGCTTGTTAAAAGAAAAAAAGAAACACTATCTCTGAAGCACGATAAAGCAAAGTGCAAGAAAACAAGGTATGCCTGTATTATCACTCCCTCCTTCCCGTGGTAAATCAGTAACTGAGTAGCTTTTAAGGTGAGAACCACTGGAGTGGTGCTAGACGCTGTGTCCCGAGCAGCCTCAGATGAACCTCAGTTAGGGATCCTAAGAAAGGTGCTAGATGCTGTGTCCTGAACAGCCTCGGACAGATCTCAGGGATCCTAAGAAATATGCCAGACTACTTTTGCTTTAGGTTTTTTTTTTTAGTTTCCTACTTTACTCTGTTCAAAAGTGTCCTCAGATGGTAATCCATCATTCTGCCCTTTCTCCTACTTAATGTGCCTCATGCTCATCACTTAGCTCCCAGATGCTCTAGGTGCCAAAATCCTTAAAAATTAACTCCTTTATGGAGTCCTCTCTGAAAGTCTCAGGGAAGAAATTGTACAGTAGAAAAATTCATTGTTCATTGTATTTTAGAGCCAGCAATTCATATACTTAATCTCAAACTATTTAGTTAAGCTTTATTGTTCATATTAGTTGTGCCTAAATTAAACCTGCTGCTGCTGCTGCTACTGCTAAGTCGCATCAGTCGTGTATGACTCTGTGCGACCCCAGAGACAGCAGCCCACCAGGCTCCCCTGTCCCTGGGATTCTCCAGGCAAGAACACTGGAGTGGGTTGCCATTTCCTTCTCCACTGCATGAAAGTGAAAAGTGAAAGTGAAGTTGCTTAGTCGTGTCTGACTCTTTGCAACCCCATGGACTGCAGCCTACCAGCCTCCTCTGTCATGAGATTTTCCAGGCAAGAGTACTGGAGTGGGATGCCATTGTCTTCTCCGAATCTTAAACCTAGATGGCATATTAAAAAGCAGAGATATTACTTTGCCTACAAAGGTCCATCTAGTCAAGGCTATAGTTTTTCCAGTGGTCATGTATGGATGTGAGAGTTGGACTGTGAAGAAAGCTGAGCACTGAAGAATTGATGCCTTTGAACTGTGGTGTTGGAGAAGACTCTTGAGAGTCCCTTGGACTGCAAGGAGATTCAACCAGTCCATCCTGAAGGAGATCAGTCCTGGGTGTTCATTGGAAGGACTGATGCTGAGGCTGAAACTCCAATACTTTGGCCACCTCATGCAAAGAGTTGACTCATTGGAAAAGACCTTGATGTTGGGAGGGGTTGGGGGCAGAAGGAGAAGGGAACGATAGAGGATGAGATGGCTGGATGGCATCACCAACTCAATGCACATGAGTTTGGGTGAACTCTAGGAGTTGGTGATGGACAGGGAGGCCTGGCGTGCTGCAATTCATGGGATCACAAAGAGTCAGACACAACTGAGTGACCGAACTGAACTGAATCTTTACCTCTTCAGAAATAAAACTAAGAAAGGCTGCAGATCAGTCTGGTTAATTCAGAGTATTGATTAGGAAAATTCTATAAGAAAATGCAACATAATAAAAAATTAAGATACAATCAAGTATTGTATGTGGTTCAAGTAGATGGAAAAATTCCTTGATAATATATCTAATGTGAAACTTAACCTCATCTCTCTATTCAAATTCTTTGACATAGAATTATAACTTGAGGTCCCAGAGAGGTTAAAAAAAAAAAAAAAGGTATTTTCAAAGTTGCTGAACATCACAATATCAAATGACTGTTTGAGAAGTTATTTTAGCCATACTAAAAACCTCCCAGGCAGATGAAAGTATACATGAATCTTCACTATTAAAGATGAACTATATCTCCACAGCCAGAGTAAGAGAATGCCATCATTCCACTAGACAATGGTTGTTCAATTTTTATAAGAAATCTTGACTGTCCAAGAGACCCACAGTCTAAATTTTTCTATCAGCCATTCAATATTTCATCACCCTCATAGCAATTAGCTTTGGGGAATGTCGACAGTGGATTTGGGATTATTTCCATTCCCTGGGATTTCTACAAAATACATTCTGTTCCTCCTGTTGTCCACTTGGTAGCAGAGGCACAGAAGTTTCTTTGATTGGACAGAAGAATAGAAAAAGATTGACTATCATAGGGACTTTAGATTCACCATGAAAAAGAGAGTTGTCCAAGATAAAATATTTTTATTTTTTAAAAGATACTAAATATAGTTGATGCATGAAGATTTGCTACTAGGTTGTAGCAGATTCTTTTTTTTTCCTCTCCAGTTTAATTAGTTTAGAGTGATAAGAAGGCATCCCAAAAAGACGGCTTGAAGATTTGTTATTTTAATTAGCCAAATGTGTAAAGAGGAAAACCATCAACTAACATGAAGAAAACTGAAGGCAACTTAAGCAGTATCAAGAGGAGATAAGACCGTCTCACCAACAACACAACGCTAAATTAAGAGTTTTATGGGCTAATGCAGACTCATAAAACAGCTAAAAATGTTCCCTGCCTTTGTACATGAGTAAAGTACTTTGATTCTAGTATTTCTGTGAAACAAAGTATACTCGGCCTCTATCCTGAAGCTACTTAAATAACATCAAATGGTAAGGAGAGACACCATACCAGCTGTCCAAAGTGTATGCATTGTATATGCTGATTTAGAAATGATACAGAACATAAATCCCAATTAAAGAGAAGTGAGAGACAAGTAAAATATCATTTTTGTATCATCAAACTCAAGCATTTAGAAAGAACTTGGTGTTTCTTATGGCTAGAGCGTCAAATAGTTCACACAATTTAGATTACATTTTATGTGCATAATTTTAGATTATCATAGATATTTTTTTCATATTTGGCCCAGGTTTCCTTTGGCTCAGATGTTTTGAGTGCTTTGTGTGCCTGGCTTCTCGCATTCACATTGTGCTATGTCTGTTTTGTGATCTGTTATTAGTAGTATCAATTGGAACTCAGGCAAACTTTTATATAAAATGAAGGCGAGAAATGAAAATCGTCAATATCTTTTAACTGTTAACCCGGGCCTGAGGTAGTCTGCATAAGCATCTGCTCTGCATTTCTAGAGGTAGCTGTTTTTTTACCTTCCCTCTCTAATTACACCTTCTGGGAGACAGGAATTTGTACCATTTTGCCCTTCATTTGCATCATCACAGCAACTCTAGCCTTCATGTCCCTTTGCCTGATAAGTTGCAGGGTTTTGGTTTCTGCTCACTGATTATTCAGCCAGGCTCGCCTCTCCTTGGCAGGCTCCAAGGACGTTTCTATTCTTCCTCCAGGCCTACAGCACACACTTGAAAAGACCCGTCCTGCCTTCCATCCTACTCAAACAGTAGTGTGTGACATGCTCTCAGCCCAGTTTCACCTTTCCAAAGACTGAAGAGTGCCTATGTAAGGGCTAAAAGCACAGACTTCTTGTTGGAGGCTGAATACACCCTCGCGTTCACTTGAGAATTAACCCTTGAGAAGCATGCCTTGCAGCTTACCTGTGGATCTGGCTTTCAGAGCAGATTCATTATTTTTCATATTTGACAAAAGTGGTAAGATATTCAGTGTCTTTCCTAGGGCTATAAGGAGTATGCTTCTCAGTATATGCACATCTAGGGCATTTAATTAGCTATTTGTTTGAAGTGTCCCATTGATCATAAAAATGATGCTTAATCTAGAAATGTTTAGCTTATAAATTCATACATGGAAGTTAGATGGGACTGCTCTGAAAACTGGAAAAGAACTAACTGAAATTCTAAAGGAATCAGGTTGATGTAGTACAAAGTACAGTCTTTGGGGACTGTCAATTAATTATCTGCAAATGTATATAATGTAAATGCTTAAACAGGATAATTTAACTGAAATACTTAGATCATTGTAGTTATACTAAAGTGATTCATAAAACTCAAAACAAAAGAGTCAAAAAGCCACATAAAATCCAGTTCCCTATGGGAGTTATGATTTGGTTAGATACAATGCACATGCAATTTGTTTTTTGGCACTTATTAAAGTTAGAGAAAAATTTTCAAGTTAAACACTGTTTGATCAACATGATTTTTCTTTCTGTATTATTTATTGTTAATTAGGAAACTGCTCAAATTCAGTCTAGTATCATCAATCATGAAACTTGCCTGGAGATTGCCTCTGAGTTATCAGAATCAAGAAGGAGAGAATGAAAAGAAGCCATTCTGCCTAATGATTGAAACTGAAACTAGATAAGTAGAATACAGGATAACAATTTCATCCGATGTCACTTGAAACTGACATCTATATACATTAACTTAACATCTTTACATGGTAAATATACAAATTAAGTATGCTGCAATCTAATGCATTGTAATGATTTGTAATCATAATTTTGACAGACACAAAAATATTCAGTGGCATATTCTTAGAGGTTACACTAAGATTAAGCAAATAGATAATAACAACCAGGAAAAAAAAATATTGCCTGAAGCTAACAAACTCTGAGAACATTTCAGGTATTTGAAGACTGTTGCTGCTGCTACTGCTAAGTAGCTTCAGTTGTGTCCGACTCTGTGCGACCCCACAGACAGCAGTCCACCAGGCTCCTCCGTCCCTGGGATTCTCCAGGCAAGAACACTGGAGTGGGTTGCCATTTCCTTCTCCAATGCATGAAAGTGAAAAGGCAAAGTGAAGTCGCTCAGTCGTGTCTGACTTTTCGCCACCCTATGGACTGCAGCCTTCCAGGCTCCTCCATCCATGGGATTTGAAGACTGTTACTGAGGCCTAAACCTTTTCTTTTTTGTACTAAATACCATCTTTCTCTAAACCATTACACTATTGAACTTTTCCCAAATATCTGGACTTAAAGTATACTTTCCTTTCATGAAGCTGGTGAGTTCTTTATTACATCATTCATTTTCTGTAAGATGAATTATCATTTTAGGTGCACACTTTATAGCATCTCATATAGATTATAAATTCCTTGAATACAGAACTGAGAAGCGTAGAGACTAGAAAGACCTATTCACCTTTTAATGAATTTCTGCATACGTACTTCCATCACTCTATCCCACCCATACCCGGAACTGATTTGAGCTGGTCTCAGAGACTCAGGGTAGGTCAATGGAAAATCATTAGGTCTGGATTAAATGAGGCTAATTCTAGATTGAAATAAATCTTTAGGAAACTACAGATGGCTGAAATCCAGACATAAGAAGATGTGTTGAACTCAAGACTTCATATGCCCTTTGGGAAGTCCAAAAAGTTAACAAACCATANCGCATTCACATTGTGCTATGTCTGTTTTGTGATCTGTTATTAGTAGTATCAATTGGAACTCAGGCAAACTTTTATATAAAATGAAGGCGAGAAATGAAAATCGTCAATATCTTTTAACTGTTAACCCGGGCCTGAGGTAGTCTGCATAAGCATCTGCTCTGCATTTCTAGAGGTAGCTGTTTTTTTACCTTCCCTCTCTAATTACACCTTCTGGGAGACAGGAATTTGTACCATTTTGCCCTTCATTTGCATCATCACAGCAACTCTAGCCTTCATGTCCCTTTGCCTGATAAGTTGCAGGGTTTTGGTTTCTGCTCACTGATTATTCAGCCAGGCTCGCCTCTCCTTGGCAGGCTCCAAGGACGTTTCTATTCTTCCTCCAGGCCTACAGCACACACTTGAAAAGACCCGTCCTGCCTTCCATCCTACTCAAACAGTAGTGTGTGACATGCTCTCAGCCCAGTTTCACCTTTCCAAAGACTGAAGAGTGCCTATGTAAGGGCTAAAAGCACAGACTTCTTGTTGGAGGCTGAATACACCCTCGCGTTCACTTGAGAATTAACCCTTGAGAAGCATGCCTTGCAGCTTACCTGTGGATCTGGCTTTCAGAGCAGATTCATTATTTTTCATATTTGACAAAAGTGGTAAGATATTCAGTGTCTTTCCTAGGGCTATAAGGAGTATGCTTCTCAGTATATGCACATCTAGGGCATTTAATTAGCTATTTGTTTGAAGTGTCCCATTGATCATAAAAATGATGCTTAATCTAGAAATGTTTAGCTTATAAATTCATACATGGAAGTTAGATGGGACTGCTCTGAAAACTGGAAAAGAACTAACTGAAATTCTAAAGGAATCAGGTTGATGTAGTACAAAGTACAGTCTTTGGGGACTGTCAATTAATTATCTGCAAATGTATATAATGTAAATGCTTAAACAGGATAATTTAACTGAAATACTTAGATCATTGTAGTTATACTAAAGTGATTCATAAAACTCAAAACAAAAGAGTCAAAAAGCCACATAAAATCCAGTTCCCTATGGGAGTTATGATTTGGTTAGATACAATGCACATGCAATTTGTTTTTTGGCACTTATTAAAGTTAGAGAAAAATTTTCAAGTTAAACACTGTTTGATCAACATGATTTTTCTTTCTGTATTATTTATTGTTAATTAGGAAACTGCTCAAATTCAGTCTAGTATCATCAATCATGAAACTTGCCTGGAGATTGCCTCTGAGTTATCAGAATCAAGAAGGAGAGAATGAAAAGAAGCCATTCTGCCTAATGATTGAAACTGAAACTAGATAAGTAGAATACAGGATAACAATTTCATCCGATGTCACTTGAAACTGACATCTATATACATTAACTTAACATCTTTACATGGTAAATATACAAATTAAGTATGCTGCAATCTAATGCATTGTAATGATTTGTAATCATAATTTTGACAGACACAAAAATATTCAGTGGCATATTCTTAGAGGTTACACTAAGATTAAGCAAATAGATAATAACAACCAGGAAAAAAAAATATTGCCTGAAGCTAACAAACTCTGAGAACATTTCAGGTATTTGAAGACTGTTGCTGCTGCTACTGCTAAGTAGCTTCAGTTGTGTCCGACTCTGTGCGACCCCACAGACGGCAGTCCACCAGGCTCCTCCGTCCCTGGGATTCTCCAGGCAAGAACACTGGAGTGGGTTGCCATTTCCTTCTCCAATGCATGAAAGTGAAAAGGCAAAGTGAAGTCGCTCAGTCGTGTCTGACTTTTCGCCACCCTATGGACTGCAGCCTTCCAGGCTCCTCCATCCATGGGATTTGAAGACTGTTACTGAGGCCTAAACCTTTTCTTTTTTGTACTAAATACCATCTTTCTCTAAACCATTACACTATTGAACTTTTCCCAAATATCTGGACTTAAAGTATACTTTCCTTTCATGAAGCTGGTGAGTTCTTTATTACATCATTCATTTTCTGTAAGATGAATTATCATTTTAGGTGCACACTTTATAGCATCTCATATAGATTATAAATTCCTTGAATACAGAACTGAGAAGCGTAGAGACTAGAAAGACCTATTCACCTTTTAATGAATTTCTGCATACGTACTTCCATCACTCTATCCCACCCATACCCGGAACTGATTTGAGCTGGTCTCAGAGACTCAGGGTAGGTCAATGGAAAATCATTAGGTCTGGATTAAATGAGGCTAATTCTAGATTGAAATAAATCTTTAGGAAACTACAGATGGCTGAAATCCAGACATAAGAAGATGTGTTGAACTCAAGACTTCATATGCCCTTTGGGAAGTCCAAAAAGTTAACAAACCATAACAAACCATATTTGAAGCTGACATATACTCCAGGCTTGAAAATGTCTATACTACCAAATTACTCTGTAGAGTGTATGGGAATGGCAGACCCCTGTAGTTCTTTTTCTAATCATATAGAGATTCAGTAAAAATCATAAAAAGAAAAAAAAACCATTTTGAGATCATTAAGCCTAAATTGTTGCTGATATAAGAATCACGTCTGTGATGTTACAGAGGATTAGATAGTGTCATTTAAAGCTTTCCAATGATTTGAGAGATAGAACTATAAATTATTCACTGAGATGCATGTGTACCGAGTCACTTCAGTTGTGTATGACTCTTTGTGACTCTATGGATCATAGCGTTCCTCTGTCCATGTGATTCTCCAGGCAAGAGTACAAGAGTGGGTTGCCATGCCCTCCTCTACGGATCTTCCTGACCCAGGGATTGAACCTATGACTCTTATGTCTCCTGCATTGACAGCTGGGTTCTAAAGCACCCAAAAGAGGACAGTTTTTCAAGAGGAGCTGAGGAATGTAGTTGTATACACAAAACTTATTGTCTATAGTACATTTACTTGGAAATGGACAATGAACAAATACAAAATTCAGGAGACGTCTAAACTAGACACATTTGTTTGAAATCATCAGTACTTGGACTGCAGCAGAATTCCAAGCTCACTTAGGATGACTATTAGAAGACTTATTTATGACTATATAAACACAGCCTTCCTAGATTACTGAAAAATATCAACTTTGTGGGGGGCTAGAGGAAGAAGAGAACTTACCAGAGAAGAATGGGGAGTCAAAGGAAACCAAGAGGTCAAGAGGTCACATAATCAGAGTAAACTAACATTTTAGTAATGTTTAGCAATTAGTCCTGCCCAACAGGGGCTTCCCTGGTGGTTCAGATGGTAAAGAATCCACCTGCAATGTGGGAGACCTGAGTTTAATCCCTGGGTTGGGAAGATCCCCTGGAGGAGGAAATAGCAACACACTCCTGTATTCTTGCCTGGAGAATCCCATGGACAGAGGAGCCTGGTGGGCTACAGTCTATGGGGTTGCAAAGAGTCGGACACGACTGGGTGACTTTCACACACACAACCATGGAACAAGGTGCTTCATGAGAGAGTTGGTACTCTAATCATTGGAAATTTTCAAGTAATACTACCTAATCTTCTGTAATATCACAGAGGAGGTTTTTTTTTTCTTTCTTTCTTTCTTTTGCAGCACTGTGCAGCTTGTGGGATTTTAGTTTGGAACCTAGGCCAAGCCAAAGCACCAAGTCCTAACCACTGAACCACTAGGGAACTCCTGAAGAGATTCTTATATTGAGCAACATCAATTGCCACTGCTAATTGCTAGGACTAGCAATTTAGTCCTAGTGACCTCAAAATATATTTTTTGTCTTTTTATGGTTTGTATTGAATTTCTATAATACTAAATTACTATGTAGTCAAGGCTAAGGTTTTTCCAGTAGTCATATATGGATGTGAGAGTTGGACTATGAAGAAAGCTGAGCACTGAAGAATTGATGCTTTTGAACTGTGGTGTTGGAGAAGACTCTTGAGAGTCCCTTGGACTGCAGAGAGATCCAACCAGTCCATTCTGAAGGAGATCGGCCCTG